>JADNYV010000119.1:0-113304 GCA_015501055.1 Mucidula mucida | reverse complement strand
TCGGCTTTAGAGAGGAGGACAAGAATTTAAGAATGTGTTCGCACGGGTAGGCAGCATATAACAATCGAGGATCTCTGGAAGCTGGCGAGTAACCATGAGCGCCTCTGACACCTCGTCACACGCATTGCCGTCTGGCTCTAGCTCCTCTGTCTCTTTGTCGGCGGACCTGACGGTAGCGAATATCCATCTATTCCAGAGGGACGACCCAATCGTTCAGACCCTCGCGCGTATCTGAACGTAACCGTCGATGCCAGTCGTTCTTTAGGTATCAATCTGGCGTATCACAGCGCGCTCACGCACCTCGTGTATTCGAAAATGAGAGACTTGGCGCAGAACGAATACCTTACGGCTCACGTCGCACCTTTGATAGACGGAGTTCTGCATCGGGAGCTCTCCGTAGAGGTGGACTTGTTGCGCTACAGACGCCGACGCGCCGCAGTCTAGTGGCAACGGACACCTTGCTGCGCTTCTGCGTATGATCCTCGTGCCAATCTGTTTGGCGTGAGTCCCGAGGCCAAGCAACACAATACCCCGACGCCACAATCCCTTCTCGACGCTATACGACATCACTTCTCATCGATCTCGTCTCATTGTTGTCGTATAATGCCGCGGACTACATGGTTTATCCACCGTGCCGGCGGGCATCCCATTCAACGTCCTCCCCTCAGAGCTCAGGCTATCATGGAATTCTCCATCCCGAGCAGGATCCCTTCACCTCGAGCGCCTGGCCGCTCTTTTTGCCTTCTACTCATCCGACGTCGCTCCATCCTATAACGTCGTCGAGCAAAACTGCTACCACATGTCGGCATGGATATGGCACGCCGTTGCCCATCTGGCGCAGCATGTCCGACACCAGTTGCTCGATCTGGAACCGATGGGCAAGTACGGACTCCTCCGCACGGTGGTTTGCATGCACTATGGCGAGCACGTTGACGAGAAGGTCCTTGAAAGAGCGAAGGAAGCCTGGAATCACTGGGAGCGCCGGTTCGAAACAGCGAGTGAGGTGAAGTGGAAGGAAGCACGTCTCCAGAGACATATATCCGCCCTGTCAGCCGAGCGTGTGAGTGCTTTTGTCTTTTCAACGAAAGAGTTTACATTCTGATCGTTGGTATAGATGGCAAACGAGGAGAAGATAAAAGCAGGTTTACCGATTTCCAAGAGATTTGAGATTCTGATGATATGTAGCGCACCTGGCATGACCTCCCTCTCCCCAATCAAGCGAACGAACAGGAAAGGCTCAAATTCGTGGCTCAAGTCCGCTCTCAGTTAAGATCCGACTCTGCGGTTGTGTGGAGAACGATTGGCGGTGTATCACGCGATGTCGCCCCGCTTGTGATGGAGTTCCTACAAACAGTATGGGTTGATACTTCCTTCTCATATGCCTGCCATTCACTTGATATAGGAACTCGACGCTTCCACGACAATTGACACTTATCGTTTTACGTGTATCAAGTGTCTAAGAGCCCTCGGGCGACAATACGACCTGCTTCCAGATTCGTTTATCTGTCGTGATGTAAAGAAAGAAGGAGAAAGCGCCATCTGGGGCGGCGGTTTCGCGGTGATTGTCTTCCATGAATGCGTCTTCTTGGCGAGTTCCTGACAGTAATCAAAGGATATCTGGCAAGGAACGATGTCTACTACTCGGAAGCCCGTATGCCTGAAGATTCTACGCTTATTCGTCACTAAAGACCGGACAAAGATGTTCAAAGTGCGTTATCGTTTAGGCTTATACCCTGTATTTGTCGCTGAAGGCGCCCTCTGATAGGCTGTATGCCACGAGGCACTAGTGTGGCGACAGCTTCGGCATCCCAATGTCCTACCGTTCGTAGGCATCAACAATGATCTTTTCGCGCCATGTTTTTGTCTCATATCGGAGTGGATGAAGAACGGCAACATCATGGGCTTCCTCCTCGACCATCCAAATCACGATCGCCTTCAATCGGTGTGCTATATTTCCTGTACTCCGCGGTTGTCCTGACGCATCTCCAGATCGTTGATATCGCAGAAGGTATTCGGTACCTGCATGACCTTGATCCTCAAATCGTTCACGCAGACATCCGTGGTGTATGTACTCCGCTTCTCGAAGTTACACGCGAACTCAACGCGTCTAGGCCAATGTTCTGGTATCCGATGACTTTCACTGTGTCCTGGCGGATTTCGGTATAAGCCTCATGGCAGAGACGGAGGCTCCAGAAAGCACCACTCTTTTACAGGGCACAACTCGTTGGCTGCCTCCAGAAATGATCGACACGTCGCTTTTTGAAAAGGCCTATCTCCCAGCGCGGGACATTTATTCATTCGGTTGTACAGTCATCGAGGTGTGCTAACAGCTCGAGTATCCCACGCTCTTCGACTCATTTCGGCCTCATTAGATATATACTGGGAAACCTCCATTTTCGAATATCCGAACCGACATCGGAGTCATTACCGAAGTGATCGTCAATAAGCGAATGCCCCCTCGCCCAACCATGGACGAACTTCCGTGTAATGAACTGTGGGAGGTATTGGTCAGATGTCTTGCGCAGGACGCGAGAGATCGGCCTACGGCCAGCAACCTTCTGCACTCTCTACGTGATCTCTCCGACCGTGACGATACATCTGCTCAGGCGAGCACTGACCATGGTATTAACACTGCGTAGTAGACGCCATGATAGGACGTAACTGTAGTGCCAGAAAATATATACGTTGTATGGGAAAAACAAGGCAGTTTGAATTGTGCGACTTTTGGACATGAATATGAAATGAGGTACGCGTCCTTCTGTGAATGACTACCTCACTGATCACGGAAGGATCCGATTGCGGATGGTGCAAAGGCCCCTCTGCGTTGTAAAAGTGACATTTGTGATGAGAAACAGAGAACAGAAGGATCACACGGATTGAAGTGCACCTCGATGCCTTGGATGATCGAGGACGTTCACGGTGATTTTCGGTAAGAATAAAAGTAAAGTTGTGTATCACGAAGCTGTAAGCATGGAATACAGTGCGCTTCTACGTTGACTTCAAGTTGAGGGATCATGCTTTATGAACGGTACAAATAAAGATAAGCTGCTGCACTGCCACCGCGTCCTGTCTTTTGCTCTTGATCATGATTTTCGCAGGTGCTTTCCAAAAACAAGGCAAAGTTTTCGACTCTGCGTACTGTTCTAGGCAATGTATGTCTACAACTTGTCGCCACATTATAGTCATTATGCGCAGGCTGTATGCTCATCTACTGCTCTACATGATATACACGTAGTACTGCGGAGCTATTGGACGGTACTAGGCCTCCACTTGTGCACATACTCCCATCTCTTCACTCAATCGACGACCAAGGCAAATTGTACTGTCCATACCGTTCCAGTCGAATCAAAATCAAAAACGCCAAACTTCGATGATCCTTTCGGATGTTGATAAATGGTCACGTCTGTTTCGGCGTGCTCCACGTACTCTCTGACGAACGGTTGATAAAAGAAGGAGAGTGGCGAGGTGGAAAACTCGATGACGGTATGTTCCATCGGATAACCTGACCCGGGAGGGGGAGGAAATTTAACCGTCGCTGAAGGGATGTACTGGTCAGCTAATGTGGTCGCCAGGCGCAAGAGAGCGCGCTCACCATGCTCGTGTCTGTCACCGCTTACAATTATTCCTCCTCCAGCTTGCCAGAGCAACGCCAAAATCTCCTCTCGTTCGTCTAAATACCCAGCCCACGAATGCATCTCGTCTCCACCGCCTCTCCAATTCTACACGGAAACATCAGGAACACGATCTCGAACGAACAGATAGAAAGCACACCCTAGTGAATGGCACACCGCTTACTACGACTTTCCACCCCCTTTCCTCTTTAATCCATTCCCTGACTGCGAAGAGCTGCTTCGCTCCCAGCATAGTTCGCTTACCAAACCCACTATCCTCTTTCGCCGGAGGCGTAGATCTCGCACTCCTTGTATCGAGAACAAAGAACGCAGCATCCCCACGGCGAAAGGTGTACCAGCTCTCCCCGTTTACTTTGTCGCCATCCGGATTGGCATGCCCTTGATTCGCATGAAACGGCGCTAAAGCTGCTTCGTACATTGTCTACTGTAGTGTTTCGACCAGATATTGGCATATCGCGTCACACCGGTCGACGAAGCGAACTCGCGTCACGGTGCCTATGAGCCAGGCACACCCATCCAAAAGCGGAAATTTTCGGTCCCAGGATCGTGCCTCGATCATTTCATTTCATAATGAAAACCGGTCAGTCCTAATCAGGCTTTTCCCGTGTTTGTGCCTGGCCACGAAGCTGTTCGCTGTAAGTTCGCGGCATATCGCGTCACATGCCGCGAACCTACGGTCGAAACTGTACAGTATTGTCTGGTCAGCCCAAGATGACTTTACAGCGCGCAGCTCACCCGCTGAGGATCCATCCCGGGGTAGAATCATTTATCAACTCGTGGTCGTCGAATGCATGAAGCCATGGTATGTCTCGAAGGTCCTGCGTCCAATCCGGAGAAGCGTAAGTCTGACGAAAGAGCTCCGTGTAGTGAGGTTCGAGCGAGATGGGCAGGTCGATGTATATCCAGTCGCCAAGGAAGAAGATCCAATCCGATTGCCCTTCGGTCTGAATGAAAGATGCAAGATGGCGTATTCCCGCGATGCTGAGCGCATGTGAGAATGGACTGTACGGATAAAAAGGCTTCAAGCAAGACGTGCTGATGAAGCGGAAGACCTTGTCGTTAGCGTGGGATGGTGAGGTGGTGAAGGATCCAGAAAGATTGAGCGACGTAGTTTACACGTAGGACGTTGCTGGCGTTAGATCGACTAGGTGTGCAGTGGCTACGCCGTCTAATCCTCCAGGCACACTAACGGACTTCTCGTCAAGACTATTGTCCCCTCGCCAAGTCAAAGTCACCGCGCCCGAAGCAGCGCTGGTTATGGTCGGGTGCCGAAGGACAATCTTGGCCGAGGTGCTATTGACGAAGCCCGTGCTTTAACAGGCGACATTGGCGCTTGTGTAGAACGCATGTGCGCGATAAAGGAAATCGAATATGAAGATGACGGGAAGAAGGTTCAGCCAATAGCTAGGATGTTGGCGCGGCGGGAGGAGGTCCGCACGCCGAGCAGAGGAGCGAATAGGCCAATGGAGGAAGGTGGTATTGGATCCCTCAGCCGGTAATGCAAAGGACACCAGGAAGATGCAAAGGGAGCCTGAGATGCGCGGTAGGAAGCGATATCCCAAAGGAAGCTGTCAAGCACCACAAAAATAAAAATGAGCCCAGCGGTTACATGTATCGCTGACCATGCGCCAAAAGACGTAGCATTGAAACTTGAAATAAACACCAGAAAGGATGCACAATGCGCGATTGCTGGCAGATAACATCGAGGAGATGTTGGTCGTTAGTAAGAACCAATAACAGGCACAGACTCAGCATGAATTGAAGTTTGAACAGGATTCAGGACAGCCAGATGAAATCTCGCTTGAGCAATAGTATCCTCGTCGGCGACGTTGTGGGTATGATCTTCTTTGGGCTTTGCATTGACCGCTGGGGAAGGAAGCTGGGTATCATCGCCACGACGGCGTTCCTCGTCTTTGGCATCATTCTCGCTACTGCGAGTCATGGAACGACTCCGACTGGAATGCTGTGGATGATGGTGGTCGCGAGAGGTGTGGCGGGCGTCGGTGCCGGTGGCGAGTACGCTGTGTGTACTGATCAAGCCGTGGAAGCGGCAGATGAGACTCCCTAGTATGTTCTGTATTACTTTGGGTAGCTCCCGTCGACTGACCTTTATCAAAGCGTGCAGAAAAACCGCGGTGTTCTCGTTGCCAGTCCACCAATGTCGCTATTGTGTCCGGTTTTGTCGGCTCTTCTATCGTCTCCATCATCGTCATCGCTGCCTATCACAGCAAGGCCTCTGACGGTATATGGAGGATATGTTTCGGTATCGGTATCTTTGTATGTTCCTTTCACGCTTAGGTCTGCTGACATCCCTTAACGTCAATGAGCTATAGCTCCCTCTCGTAATCTTCTTCTTTCGCATGCGTCTAGTCAACTCTACGCAGTATCAGAAACACGCCATTCAACGCAAGTTTCCTCTCAAGCTTGCCGTACGTCGTTACTGGCTCCCTCTGCTCGGATGCTGTGGTGCTTGGTTCCTTTAGTGTGTACTCGCTTCACGCCCTTCCAACGCGCTCCTCATATTACTTCGCAGCGATGTCGTTGTCTATCGTGCGCATAAGTGTTATAGCGACTGTGTGATATCTCATATTTCTTTCTAGCGTTCAATCTTCTCGCACCTACCATCGTCTCAGGATTCTCCGACTCAAATACACTGTTGTCAAGTACAGGATGGTCGGCGCTTGTGAATGCGTTCGCATTACCAGGCGCTATCTTCGGGTGCGTCTCGTTGGTTTCGTGTCTCGTCACTGTCTGATTCTAGATGACAGCGTTTCCTCATTGACCGCATGGGACGCAGACAGACATACGCATTGGGCTTCTCTATCGTCTCCGTCTTTGGATTCATTATTGGCGGTGCCATGATTCCTTTACAAGCGACCTTCCCTGCCTTTGTCGTCCTGTTCGGTCTCTTCCAGAGCTTCCTGTCCGTGGGACCTGGTGTACGTCGATCCTTCGCTGTATACTGCTCTCTCGTTGAAGAGTTACTTTTAAAACTGCAATTTCCTCGTTTCTAGCGAGTCGTTCCCCACACCCATTCGAGGTCACTTCCTCGGGTTTTCAGCGGCAGTTGGAAAAGAAGGCGCTGCTATGTGAGTGCGAAGTCTTAGTTACGATAGGCTAATTTATGAATACGTTCATGTAGCGGTACGCAAGTGTTCCCCATTTCATGGGCAAGTTCGACACGCCGGTGAAGGGACAACAGGCGATCTTTCTTGTAGCCTCCGCTATTTGTGCTCTTGGAACACTTGTCGTCTGGTTCCTCATTCCAGATCGCGATACGCAGCTGGAGAACGAGGACGCGCTGTTCAAGAAATATTTGGAAGAGAATGGTTGGGACACGTCGGATATGGGACTATGCGAAGACGTTCGTTCCAACAAGTAGGTCCTCTCGAGTAGCTCTATGTAGAGTATGTATCCATATCGTCTATTTTTCCCACAGAAACAACCAGTGTTTAATAACAGTGATACTTAGCAAGCAAACACGCTGGGAAATTACTCACTATTCGATGCCTACTGTTCAGACTTGCAAGGAGGAGCCAAAGGAGATAGGTGGTAACACGCCGTCAAATGAACGATAGACGCGTCGATTTGCAGTCGAGGTAGCTTGTAGATGACAAGACAGAAAGAGCTTAAAATATCTTGATCGGGAGCCGAGTAACCGGAGAGCACCAGGATGAGCGGGCCGGGTCGCTGACCATGGTTTTCCTCAGGCCATCATCACCCTCAGACGGTTTAATGTCGCGTTATTCCCTCACTATATCCATTGCTCAAGGCCAAATTTCTGAAAGGTTGCTTCTCTTCCTCCTTTTCTCCATGAATTCGGACTGGTCTGGAGCCTATTAGGCACGGCGGGCGCCAGTGACTGGCAGATACTTACACCAACTCGGCTCCGAGTCCTCTCAAAATGTACCTGGAAACGCTCTTCAGAACCCGAGACGCGTGGTGGGCGTGTCAGGCTTTCATTTTTCCGTCTCTTTATCCCGATGGCTATAAAGACTGGAATTCGCACATGCTTGAATAGGTTTCTTGAACAAAATGCTCCCGCTCTTCCTCTCCCTCATGTCTCTTCTTCCCGCTACTTTGGCAGTCGGAACGCCCTTTGGCCAAGCAACGGGCACGACTGGTGGTGGAAGTGCTTCTGCGGCTACTCCCTCCTCCTTGGCGGAGTTGACGACGTGGCTGAGCGATAGCACGGCGCGCACCATAGTGCTGACTTCGGTGTTTGACTTTACGTCGAATGAAGGCACTACAACGGGTAAGATCTGCAAGCCCTGGACGTGCTCGCCGAATCCGCAGTCGGCGATAGACCAAAACGAAGTGAGTATGTTTTTGCTGTTCATCGGCGCTCGCGATTAACGCTCGTAGGGTGCGAGAACTACGAATCGGGCGCTGCGACTGGCACAGCAACGTACTACACGGCCGGCCTCACACCGCTCAAAGTCGGAAGTAACAAGACCCTTCTTGGAAAGGGAAGTAACGTTGGAATGTTAGTCCCTCCTGCCTATCCTCCCTTATCGACATACTCACTTATCGTGTTCACAGCAAAGGCAAAGGCCTCAAGATAACCGGTGCTACCAACATCATAATCCAGAACATCCGCATTAGTACGTTGTTCATCGTTCCTCATTCTTTTCGAGACTCAACAAAATCGACTCACAGCCGACATCAATGCTGAATACGTCTGGGTAGGTTACTTTCTCCTTCCTCGTTACATCGCATCCATCATGTGCTTTGATTAGGGCGGAGACGCACTCCAAATCGACGGCGGAAGCTACATCTGGGTACGTGGCGACCTCATACTCATGTACATTTCGTCTCATGGGACGGTGTTAGGTCGACCACAATTATGTATGTGCCTAGGTGTTTCATGAACGATGAATTCTAATGAGTTCGCCAGTTCCAGCACATCGGCAGACAGATGGTTGTAACTGTATGCGATCCTTCGTTCTGGCTGCCTTCTCTGACACACTGATATAGGGCTATGGCGCCGTCACCCACACGACGTTCTCCAACAACGTTTTCAACGGTCAGGGAACGTACTCTGCTACTTGCAACGGTTCGTTCTCCACTCCCAATTTGTGCACGCCCGTTAACCTGGCTCTGGAAGGATGTCATTACTGGGCGGCGTACTTTACCGGAGGCGGTGATGTTATCACGTTCGCTCTCAACTAGTTCGTGCTTTCATGACAGAGGTTGGCGTGTCGCTGATTGCGAGCGCATATCGATAGCATGTATATGACCTCTGGTCGTGGTCCAAAGGTTTGTCACCCTGAGTATAAATACTGAGTTAGACTGATACCTCCCCAGCTTGGAGTTGATTTTCTCCTTCTCTATGTGAAGAGGCATTCCTGATGCGCAGCGTTTTCAGGGCAACAGCGGCTACTACCAGAACATTCACATCTATAACAACGTACGTCCGTTCATCCCTAGAATGCGTTCTCACTACCCTCCTTTTTAATTTCCAGTATTTCGGTATGTCCTTCGTCGTTTCAGACTTGTGTAGCGCCGCCAACCATATCAGTATCTATCGCGGGCCACGCCCTCGATCCCGGCACAGGATCAAAGGTCCTCGTCGAGGGTAACTACTTCAACACGGTACGTCTCTCACACACTCTCTCCTGCCTTCACAGTCTATATCTTGCTAGGTAACCACCCCTGTCCTATCCGACTCTGGCGAATTCTACCTCCCCCAAACATCCTCCGAGGCCTCTGCGTGTTCCTCTACCCTCGGGCGTAGCTGTGTTACCAACACTTTGTGCGTTGTTCTTTCTGTGACGAGTATGGAGAGAAAACCTATAAAGCACAGGCTCTCATCCGGCTCCGTGTCTGGCGCCGCCGCCAATGCTCTCAACGGATTCACCGACGTACGTCAATATCACTTCCAACTATTGTAGAGGCTCACCTCTATGATAGTCCGTGTCGAAAGGAATATCCCCGATGGCGGCGAGCAGTGTCGGCGCTTATGTGCAAGCGAATGCCGGTGTTGGAATTATTAATTAGTTGGAAGGCATACATGATTGTACCCCACGAACTGAATGTAACTAGAATGAATTGCACTAAGGACACCCAAGACTTGAACTACACTTTCGTCGTTTTCAAAGGTCCAGCTTAAAACCAAAGAAAACTCTATTTAGATGGCGGACATACGGAGCATACATAAATCATTAGCGGCATCTGAAAGAGTTGGCACTATGGGCACCCTATTCACCCCATCCAAACAAGCTTGGACTTGTCGATTTTGCGACTTAGGCCGTACGTCCACGGGAGAGATTCCCTCCCCGTCATGTGTGCTTCAACTTCCCCGGCAACCGTGACACGCCTCCAAACACGATCTGGTTGCATGAAGACCGGAGGGTCTTCAAAACGTACGCCATTGAATGAAATGACGTCCAAAGAGGGACAAGTACGAAAGAAGACGATCGCGTAGTCGTGCTGGCGACGGTCACCCCCGTCATCACTCGGAAAGTCACTTCGACGAGGACGTGAGCAGAGCAGCCCATGACAAATCATGAGGATTAGAATGCCTAGGTTCGGCAACGAGTAGCTACAAAGCTGCTGAGCGTGTCCTTTAGAATGCTATGTCAGGCGTGCACGGAGTAGAAAGGAGCGCAGAGTACCATCATGTTATCCTTGTCTTCGACGAAGTCATTGATGACCATGTCCAAGCAATACAAGTTAGGCAACGCGCGCCCCAAACTTTGAAACGCGACGCGAGCCTGTAAATCTCCATCTTGTCCATCCTGATAAGAGACTTTGTGGTCGAATTGGACTGCCTTCATTGTGAACGAAGTCGCCCAGATGAGATGCATGTTAAGAACCAATCCCAAATCCAAGCTCTCTACAGAGATAAAGTCGTAGGCAGGTTAACGACACCTAAACAAATTGTCAGAAACTAACTTGATCGAGGATGCTGAGCGCGTACCACCAGTCATATCGGTGAACTAGGGAATGATAGCAGCAACACAAGTTTGCCTCCGTTCCAGCATTGAATGGTATTCCAAATCAAGATCAAGTGGAGGAGAACACGGGATGTAGCTGCCGTGCATGCCCCATCTTTGAACGATGAAGCCAATGTGACGCACCAAGCGATGAACGTGGTGAAGAAGATGATGAGGCGGCGACTGATGACACTAACGCCCATGGCCTGACCGACGGAGTGAGTTAGGCATTGGGAATCTGCCGTGTCGGGAGCGTAAGCGGGAGTACTCGAGATAGAACAGTGGTGTCCCACATTTAGAGATGAGAAGCCAAAGTAGTTGAAAGCGCCCCAGTTACGGCGTCTACCACGCTCGGACACGAAAGGAAGGAACACATACTCTGGCTTAGACCACGAGTCCGTCGTCTCGTCGTCTCCATGACGCGCTGAAAAAGACCCATGTTCGCTCAGAGTCGCCGCGAGAGCGTTCTTGCGTGAAGGCCAAAGTATGTTCAGAGGCTTGGCGTCTGTATAGCGATAACGATACAGAGGATAGGACACCCACACGGACCCATAGATGGACAGTGCTTGTCATGGACATTAAGAAACAGGGAATGCTGACGAGGAAGGAGAGGTAGAGGGGTCGCTGAACGCCAGAAGAATATAACCACATAAAGTAGTGATGTAACTAAAGGGGACGAGCAGGCGAAAAGACCTGTATTGTGCGCATGATATAGCTTAGACTTGGCGGGGGAAGGTGATTGCGGACCCCAGAGCAAATATGCGGGTGCACCCCAGAGTGTGAGTCTCTACGGTGCCGCCTCGGTACGAAAGTGGTGATAGACGTTTGCGCTCGCCTCATTCGTGCTCCGAACCTAAGCAACTCCACCGTGTTGTCCAAGATGGATCTTTGTTTAACCACGGCTTGATCGTAAAAACATCCTCTTCCCTAGGTGCATGGACCGTACTAAGTAAGCTCTTCGTGATCAGGAAGGAGGCCAGATATCACTCAACTTTGCGTTCTCCGCGCTCAAAGCAGAACATCGAGTACTAATTTTGTACGTCATGTCGACTAAGGTCGATCTCCTTACTCCAAGTGACCTCGAAGTGTACTCCATTCTTGGACGCGGTGAGTAGGTCAGTCAACGGTGTGTTGGTGACCCGCTTTATCTAGACGCCTAAAGCTGGCTGGGAAGGTCATTGCGGACGACGGCTGTAGCTTACGCGCCCCCAAACAAGTATGCCCCGAGTGCCTGAGTGTGAGTGCCACGTACGAAAGTGATGATAACCCCGGTTCGAACGGGAGCTTGCTCCGAACTCACCCTCCACCGGTATGGGATATTTGTTTGTCCTTGACGATCCAACGCTTGAATCCCTTCCCTAGGTGCATGGAGAAGGAAGAAGGCCAAGTATCAACTCAACTTTGGTGCTCCGCGCACGAGCACGTAAAAGTATGCCATCAACGTTGCGTCTAAATAGCTGACCTCCCAGTCTGCGAATGAAAAAGTGCACCTCCTTTCATAAACCATGATTAGCATCGATGAACTAGGCGCCTGGAGTCTGAAAGAACGCTCAGAGCGAGACGTAAGCCGCCATGAGTTATCCACCTCTCGCGAATCGCACGCAAGAACGATGGTGAGAGCCTCTTCAAAAGAAGAACAACTGCGCTTTTCCAAGGAGGTCAATTAAGCTCACCGGAGGCACGTCATCTGATGGGTCTCGGATGATTGCCCTCGAGCAGTGATTCTCCGAAGGCGCCTCGTGTATCGCGAAGAAACCCCCTGTCTATTAAACCCCGATAAAAGAAAAGAAGAAAAGACGATAGCAAGAGGAGGGAGAGCAGCGAGAGATAATACAAAGTCCGTTTTAAAGTCCGATAAAGTAGAAATACAGGTAAAGAGTAAACGAGTGAGTGTCCAAGGAAACTATTACCGGTTAATTAGTAGTGAGGATAAGGAAGGGAGAGCGCGGACGTACGAGCGTGATCGCCGACTTGTCATCAGCGTGAAGATAAAACGGCATTTAGAGCATTAGGTAGTGAATCGCCGCCCCATGGCAGGTCTTTGCCAGGCTGTCTCCCAGTCCTTGAGGGCCTGAACGAACCCGGCGTTGGGTTTGACGCATGCGCGCTGACGGCGGACGAGAGCAAACGCATTGTCGTAGGACATGCCACGGTTGCGGATGAGATAGGCGATCACCACAGAGGCGGAGCGGGAGATACCCTGGGCGAGTAAGCAAAAAGACAATAAGAAAGAAATAGTCTGTACCTGCTGACAATGGACCAGGACACTCTCGCCTCGTCGCATAGCAGCCTCGATGTACTCGCAGACCTTTTCGAGATGCGGCTTGAGGTCTGCGGTGCTCACGTCCATGATGTCGATTTTGTAGGAATGGAAACCGGCTTTTTCGGAGAAGGGGTGCCACGGCGCGTCGAGGACCTGTACGAGGTGCGTGATATTGGCGCGGGAGAGATTTTCGGACTCGTGAAGGGCGGCCATGGAGCCCAGGTAGAGAGCACCTGTCGGTCGGGACGAGGATGGTGTCGCGGGAAGAATGAGGTGCATGGGCGTACACATGGCCTCCTGAACGGCCAGCGGCATCGAGTCGAAGCGGATCATGATTAGAGCGATAAAGAGTGGAAGGGCCTGCGATGCTTAGCTGCGACTGTTTGGGCTATAAAAGGCGAGAGATATATACCTGCACATACGTCCTGCAACAGAAAATTTGTAGGACAGGGGAACGTGATGGTTAAAAGCAACCTCCGGCTCTTTGGCAATTTGGGGCCTGGTCTCGGCCCGATTCTCCTGACCCTGCGTCACGCGCTACCCAAGGGGATGTCCATACCAGAAACAATGCTCATTAATTCGCGCTCCTTGTACCGTGGACGCGAAGCCATTCAATGATGACCGGAACGAACGATGAACAGTCTAGACCAGGAACCAACCAGGTCGATCAGTGCGGGGCGACAGCTTGAACGACAATCTCGTAAACAGCCACTATAGACTCACGTTATTAACGTATCCCACCACTCGTGCAGCGCGAATTGTCCTCGAACACATATCCACAACCAGAACAATGCTCGCCCTTCGAGAACTGACAGAGATGCCCGTCATGATAGTTATTGAGGGGCACAACGGAGGATCCGTCAATAAAGTCCCCGCTAATGCCTAATTTACCTTGATCGCGTCCTGAGGAGCGTGTGGAGTGGGACCCTGTCGGTCCTCGGCCATTCGGCGCGCCCTAACCTTCAGAAACGTGTTGGGCAAACGAAGCAAACAAGTTTCCTTAGAAAACTTGCCGCCACACATAACCCCGTGGAGTACAATGTCTGTAGCATCTAGGTCTTTTGTGCGTGTCGCTAACTGGTACGTATCTTCGAGTCGGAGTGCATGAGGCTTCCCAGGAAGTCTAGCACAGTCGGAGCCTCGTGGCACTTGCACTAGAACCAAACCATATTCAGGACTGTATAACGCGTAAGTGCAAGGTCAAGAGAAGCCACGATAGAACCTTTCAAGAGGAGGCAATTACAAAGTACTGCAACGATCGGAAAGGACAATGGAATGTGGAGCAAAACGTTATGCTTGAGGGATGTATAGGGTCGGAGGGGAATCATGGAGCGGGAGAGGCACGCATACTCCACCTAAGAAGGATATTTACGAGCCTCCGAAATCATTGGAAGCGCGCGGGACGGACTTTTCAGGCCTCCAAGCGTTAAAAATGCGCGGTACTATTGAGCATTCTCGGGCACTCGTCATGATGCTCATATGGCGGCAGACCAAAGCATCATTGACGAGAATATTCCGGTGTTAACGAAGGGAGAATGGAAGGTCGTATATCGTAGAAATGGTCCTCCAATGAAAGTCGAAACGAAGAGAACAAGCGATCATGTGATTCGTTTAGTCCTTACCATCACATGACTAACTACCCCGTCGTACTTAAGGTACCGCGTTGTGTGAAAGAAGGCGCGAATCAGCTCTGTTTCGCCTTAAACGCGGACTCGACCAGACCTGTCGACCAGACCTGTCGACTGGATGCGTAAGCCGGAGTTCAACGACGTATGAGGCGAACGAGGAACATTCATAGCCATCGCGCGGTGAACACGCGAATAGGAAACCAAGGGTGAGGCATATACAGAAGGCGGTGGTGGCAGCGCACATGAGTAACTACTACCAAACTCCATGATAGAAGGGTGGATATCGTAGGCAGAAGGGCTAAGGTACAATTGACGAGAAGATTGTCTGTACTCTACCACCGTGCTGCCAAACCAAAATCGCACTAAGAAGGCCAGGAAATGAGTTCCCGACCCCTTAAAAGATTGTGGCGCACCAAAATGTGGAGTTTGACACCTTGATTCCCTCTAGCCGACTTGAACGACTGACCTCGTCATAGGAAACGAACTCCATGTACCACAATACTAGTGACGCGCTCTACCACTGAGCTAAGAGGGATAATCACGTCTGCGCCATCTGATACATCAGCCGCTCACGTGAAGGCGAAATGAACGTTCGATGTCTTCGATCCTCGCGTGACGCGTCTCTGCAAGTAGAAGAGAAACCCTACGCTGATGATACCTGTCATATGCGCGCTTTCAAAACGGGATTAGTTCGGATTGCGTTTCAGAAAACAGGCGGTTCAGTCACAGATTTCTACATTGCCATGTTACGCCTTTGGCTTACAAAGCTCCTGCGCCACATCACCCGTGGCAACCGCTGCTCGCTGCTTACCGGTTATTATATGTAGGAATGGAAGAAGCGAGTGAGAGATTCTTTGTAAGGGCTGGCAGCCACCACGTGAGAGCGCCGATGGTCGTTGTAAGGGCTGGCAAGCGTCGACGATCGTAGGTTCATCGCGCCATGCACCTTTGTCGACAAGCCATCGCTGCACGACGGGGATGACATCGAAGAGTTTGATAGTGCCTTCCGAAATGCGGGAGGCAAGCCCTTTGACAGCGTCGATAGACCCGCCAATCGCTACTGCTTTCACTCTATATGTCTGCCGAATGAATTTACGAGATTTGGCCTGCGCCTACCTCGCTGCGCGTAGTCGCCATGGCGGTTAGCTTGGAGATCGTGGAGGAGCAGACTCGTAGGTAGTCCTAGTACGAATCGAGCGGTCGATCCACGTCAATCTGCGAGAGGCTTGATCTACCGAAGAAGAGAAATTCTTAGCAGGTCGACGATGATCAATGATCAGCAGGACAACATATAATACACTCCAAAAGAAATTTGATTGAAGGAGTAAAGACCAGTACAAGAGTAGGAACCTACAATAACAGTATGTAGGAGGCGATAACAGACAGCCCAACCAAGCGGAGGGGCATCTTCTCAATCCGACTCCATCCGTACGTTGATTAGACGCCAGAATAAATCGTAAATATAGGCGCATCACCAGAACCAGATCAGTGTAGGAGCGCGGGGCTCAGAACTGTCCGGGCAGAAAGTGGCCAATGAAAAAGAAAGATCAATACGAATAAGAAGAAAAATGTATTGTCATGGCGGAACAGAAGAAAAAAGGTCGTGATGAAAAATTGGGTTTTATACGCGGCTTTATTTGTGTATGATTGTCGGCAGCGTCTGATGCTGACTGTGAAGGTCCCCTGCTAAAATTCATGTCGTTTCTGCCACTAATCAAATAGGCTCATACATTTTTTTTGCCGTTGTCTTCTATCACTCTTGTCAAAAGAACCAACTTCTTCAATCAAATTCAACGTGACCACCGTGTTCCATATTCTTGTACTCCTTCGGACTGGCAAACTTCCTACAAACTTACGTTCTTTTATGACACGCGAGGGTATTATTCTCGTAAGTCTCACTCCTTGGAGCTCTGCCGACCGACCTCTTGAATGCCCAGCTTCATTCCCACCGAGTTTCCCATCTGGTCTTTTTTACAAACCATCGCTTACCCATTCGAGGCTGGACGCGGAGCTTTTGAATCGCCACTCCCATCATCGCCTCGTCATCTCCTAGCCCCCATCGACAGAGATTTCAATCAACCTTTCGGATCATGTGGCCGAGGCGGTATGTCCTGACCACCTCTTTCTCGTTCGAAGTGGCGCAAGCCTCAGAGATGTCTCAGCTTCAATACGGCCTGTCACCTGCACTCACGTTCGTCATGCCTCTGGAATCCCATCGAAAACGTTGGCTTTGGGGCGTGACTCCTCCATTCCTTCAATGCGTGCTTGCAGTACGAAATGCCGATACAGAATACGATCACGGGAGTCTGTTTCGTAGGCCTTTATTTATAGTCTTGGACCGCACAAATCCATGTCGCCGATTTACAGCACCCACTGTATTTGGCGGGACGCACGATTTACTGCTTAAATGGAGTGGAGTGGGAGCATGCTCGGCTTATGTTCTGCGACGTTCTCCGGACTCGACGGTACGGAGATATCTCTTCTCCTTGTCGAGGAAGGTTTCTTAGTGTGTTCCTGGGTCTAGAAGGTTGCAGCTCAAGAGGAATCTGGTAGGCCAAGAGCACTGAGCGCTTAAAAACAGCGCGTCGAGCGACGGTCTCGCAGCGCGGACTAGTACATACTTCGTCTTGTCTCTTTTGGACCAGCCACCATCCAGGCTCGATGTTTACCCCTCGGTCGTGAATGCCATTTACATAAACGGCCGATTAGAGGAGCTCGTGGCGTGCACTAAATTGCATTTGTCGTCCCACTGACATATATCTGATGCTGCCTGGGCCGCTTTCCTCCGCTCTTTACGCAAGGCGGGCATTATTTGCCATCCTCCGAGCTGTCCGCGGTAAACATCTTCCTCTCCCTACTTCGTTCTCTCTGAAGTTCTCCTAGGCAGCAGACTGCGCGCGTTTTTGACGACGCGGTATTTATCCAGCAAGGCGACGGAGCCCACACTTTTGGTACCGTCCAACCGACATCCACCCTTTCGGAACTTGGGGAAGAAGATCATGCCTGGACGGCGATTATGGACATATGACCGAAACCCATCTGGCCAGCTTTACTGTAACCGATTTCGATGAAACATATGTGCGGACTATAAAGTCGGGCTGGTTCCTTTGAAGCCTAGCTTTGCTCTCTTTACGTCCCCCCACACGACTTATGATGTTCTTCTCCGTCCTCACAACTGCGCTCTTGGCGTCTCTCTCTATAGCTGCACCAACTAGCCCCGTCAACGTCAACTCGCAGACGTGGTCTACAGCTGCACTCAGCCAACACGGTCGCCCTTACCTTTGTACGTCGTCACCTCATGCATGTCTGGAAGTATTTCATATTCGCCCCGTAGGACGATGGACCGTGGGTGTACATGTCAGTCCAGTATTCATTCATGTTCTGCTGGACCACGAGCTCACAGGTTTCCCCAGTTACGACATCGTCGATACATTGAATGCCGCCGGCGCCAAGGGAACTTTCTTCTTCAGTCAGTGGTTCCGAGGATTCCTTCGCGCGTATTCGTCTCTAACGTTATATTTATAGATGGAAACAATTGTAATTGCCTCGCATCATATGGCACCTTGGAGATTGACTGACGGCATGGTTCCAGACGACTGCATCTACAATAATGATGCCATGGACCGCGTGCGCTATGCTTATAACAATGGCCATCAAGTGGCGTCGCACACATGGAGCCACAGCGATCTTACGACTCTCAGCTGGGACCAAAGTAGGAAACTCCTGCTGATGCACTCTCAGAATCTAACGTACTATCCGTAGTTCACGATGAGATGTGGCGCGTGGAACGTGAGCGCTTTTGACTACCGCCGAAGAACTTGTCCTGAATGTACGCGCAGAGGCCCTCGAAAGGATCGTCGGCGTCTCTCCAGCCTTCATGAGACCTCGTACGTTGAATTCATAATGGGCACACTATTTCCTCATCGATACTTTACAGCCTATGGCAACTTCAACTATTTAGTGCGCTCCGCGTCTGCCATACGCGGTCAGAGCCTCGTAATCTGGGACTTTGAGTGGGTGTTCCTATTAAGCGATCGACAAACCGACTTATATACCGCTGTAGTTCCGGTGACTCTGTCGGTGCCTCCGTCGCTGAAAGCGAAAGCCGCTACACGTCCACTATCAGTCAACACCCGTCCACGATCTTACCGCTGAACCATGAAACTTATGGTGAGCCTTCTTCTAGTTTGTGATTCCTGATTGAAGCTCAAGGTCCGCCCGTTTAGAAACGACAGCGCACCAGGTGCTGCCGAATGCAATTCAACAACTCCAGGCTGCCGGGTACCAGCTCGTCAGTTTGGCTGAATGTATCGGTGAACAACCATACCAGTCGACTACCGCCCCGGGAACGCCTGACGTATGCGATCTCACATACATTTCGAACGTGCTGACTCTTTCCCTATAGGCCTCTTGGACTTGCTGATCTACGAACTGCTCAGTGCTTTACGATACGCCGAACATTTATTTGGACTACTTCGTTGTGGATTGTTATTTCGTTCACACATTATTTTCTGGACTACTCCATGAGTCATGAGTTATTGCTGTATCTTCTAATCTTCACTGCCTTTCTCGTACATACTCGATACTGGCCTGTGTAGGTGCGATATCGTATAGAGACTCGCGCACCAATCGAGCCTGATACGGCGACGTCAGGGGGTTCGGATCGGTTCTTCCCTCTTACAGTCATCATCCCGCCCTTGTCTCGCGCTATCTCCTTTGCAACCACAATGAGCATCACAGCAGTCCTCGTATCGCCAGAAAAGCCAAACCGTATCCTACAAATTCATTCCCCGACAATTCGTGCCCTGGACTCCGCCGATTCAAAAGCCATGAGGGAGGTACGCCCGGTGAATTTGACAGACGGGACACTGTAATCACCCACAAAATACCAGCTGTTCGCCACGAAAATCTCAAGACCAGGTGAATATCATTTTCCTGTTTTGAAATCGCATTCAATGAGCAATTTATATAACACGACAGCGGCCGTTCAGAGACGGAAACTCTGCAAGACAAAATCGCTGCGCTAGAAAGGCAGCGCCTTAAGATAAGGCTGAGCTAGACACACCAGTCCTCGCTGAGCTGGACAGGCGGCGTCTCGAAGACCTTGCTGAGTTAGACAGGCAGCGTCATGAAGACAGGGCGAGTTGGATAGGCGGCATCTTCAGGACCGCGCTGAGCTCGAAAGGAAGCGAATGGAAGACCGCGTCTATATCATGGATCTTGAGTGAAGATCGAGCGAAACCATTTTGAGAAGGTGGAACTAGTCGAGCGCTACGAGTCGATTTCAATCAAGTGCCCATTTCTCCACGCTGGATGCCCTGATCCACTTGAACAAAGTGTATGCCAATGATACAGATCGATCTCTCTTCGCCGCAGCAGGTAGTTTGAATAAGTGGTCTATGTTGAGAAACGACATAGCGAGACTCGACGGGGAGATCAAGAAGTTGCGGGCTGAGTTAGCAACACGATGTGGAGACTCAGACATCGTGAGACCCATGAAAACAAACCCTTGTGATAGCATTCCGTACTCGTTCAAATATCTGTTATTGTCTCAAGTGTTGGTGTTGCACGCCCTGGATAAACTGTCAAAATCCATGCTGTACCAACCAGTACACTTCTGCGGTAGAATGGAGCGTGTGGTGCACATTACTCCTATTCAATTAACCTTTAACTATGTACATCCGCATACTAGCCTGTCAGCGTAAGTACGTTGCAATTGCCTTTTCGAGTGTTACAAATGTCCAATGAGATAGCGTAGCGCGAATCGCTTGCGTCTGAAATCGGAGAAGGGTCAAGCACTACTGAAAGTTGTTAAACACGACCAACAGCGAGAGCGGGAGATCTTTCACGGAGATCGGATCCGGAACCTCTCTTCCTTCCTGCCGTCCAGTCATCGTCTCGCCTTGACCTCGCTCTAGGTTGCGCTACCACTGCGAGTATCACGGCAATCTTTCGTCGAAGCAAGAAGGAATCGCATTCTTCACAGCATCTCCTTTACAATACGCCACCTGGACTTGCAGTGGAATGGACGCTAAAACAACTTGGGGGGAGATACGGTCCGTGGAATTGGCAGAGCGTGGTGGTGGGTCGCTGCATCGCGGAAGACCGGCTGAAAAACATGACAATCTCAATGTCAGGTGAATATCATTTCCTGTTCTGAGTCGCATTCATTCACCAGTTCGATCATGATAGCGTGCCCCGCGAGTTAAAAGCTTTGGATGCCAGAGTTGCTCAGCTAGAGCGGCTAAGGCTTGAAGACCGTATTCACGTTATCGGCTTCAGTCTGCAACTGAAACGAGACGAGCTTGAGGAGGCAGAAATGGTAGAGCGATATGAATCAATTCTGATTTGCTTACGTTATACGAAGATTTCCCAACATCATTTGGGGGTGTAAAACTAACTAACCGGGACATTCTTTACTTAGTCTTCAACGATTTGGTTTTTGATGGAACTCGTCTCACTCAGAGCGAAAAGTCGATACTGAAGCAACACAACATTACACACAGTTGGTGACGTCCCTGCGTACGTCTATATCAATTGTGCTGGAGACATAACCGTTGCATAAGATCATGTGCGTAATTCTCATGTGTGGAACTACGCACAGTTTAGATTTCAAATATATGTTATGTATGTCTCGAGTCTCAGTGATTCAAGTCCTGGATAGTTGGAACCGCCGAATATCGATGCCACGACAACAGCTTGAGATGCACGAAGCCATGCGCCTCGGCGCCGGGCGGCAGACGGAAGCGTGTGGCGCATATTACTATTCAATTAACCATCAACTACGTACACTGCGACGGTTCGTCTCATACCAGGCTAATCCTCCCGACGCGGACTTTTCGGCACTAAGGCCCACAAGCCCAGCATAACCACTAACATGCCCACTACCCTGTGTACACACGTGAATTCTGAGCGTGTAAGCTTTCACTGATTGCTTACAGTGGTTGTAGACTCGCAATGCCCGCCTTCTGCGCAACGGCGCCAGTGACAAAAGGGAGAAATGCGCTTCCTGCCTGGCCGAGGCTTCCAATCCAACCTATAGAGCCTGTCAAGAGCCAACGTGGGAGAACTCGCCCAGCGTAGGACATGATGATTGGGTACATAGGTCCAAGGACGAAGCCGACGAAGGAGACTGCTACGGCGCCGCCGATGAGGGCGGGACGAACCAGATGATTAGCTCCAGGCTGTAAGTTGGTTAGCAATATAAGCGTGCGAACAAAATAATTGAAAGGATTACCCAATGGCGATGAAGGTATAAAGAAACAAAGCGAGTCGGTCACCCAGCTATGAAACTGTTAGCACTTCTACTCGCGGTGTGTATGGTATCCGTACTTTCTGATTGACGAAGAGCAGGACGAGGCGTCCGACCATCAGGCCTTTCGAGCAAGGTAGTCTCGCGATGCATATATTGGAAGAAGGGAGAGACGAACCACCGAAGAAACCCGAGAATATATATCCAGACGAAGGGCCGCCATCACGGACAGTTTGAATGAATGTTACTATCCAGCCTGTTATAAGTCAGTGTAGAACTGGTCCCACGCAGTGCAGTCGGACCCCGCCTACCTCCAACGGTGACTTCTGCGCCGACATATACGAGTGCAAACGCCGCTAGCAGGTGTACGGTCTTAATGCTTAGTATTTGGCGTATCTTACTATGTTCGCTGGTCCCACGATCGCCTGGCGGTTGGCCAATCTGCGCGAGACATTCTGGAAAGCTCAGCACCGACTAAACGGAAATAGACAAGAGCAACGAACCGTCCTGAGTCTTACCTCTGAAAACACACCAGATAGCGGCAGTGTTAACGACAGCCACGCTCAGAGATGTGAGATAGTGAAACTCCAACGATCTAGTTTCGCAAATTGTGTCGCTACAAGCGGAGCGGTGAACGCTCCCGCGCCTACGAGGATTAAAGTCAAGTAAAGGTAATGGGAACCAACTAACCGTAACTGGCTTGTAGGAGCATCATCTTTCTATCCGGATGATTCTCCAGGCTAGCAACGTATGTGACTGACTGGGCATCCTACATCAGAGGTCAAACCTAATACAACAAAAGGCAACCCGAAAAGACAGACCTCAAGCGACATGCCTACTCCATTCAAGGCGAAGAGGGCAACGAAAAGTCCGAAGGGGAGTCCAGGTATACACTGTAGCGTAAACACGAGAATATGACAGAGCGATCCTTTTCTGGCATCGAATCAAGTACGCGAAACAGATTCTGGAGGACTCACCAAAGAGAAGGACTTTTCCAAAACCAAAGCGGTCGCTGAGAGATACGTTCAGAAAGGCGCCTGTTAGAAATCCCTGTCCAAGAGACTTCTAAGCGACCGTACGCGAAGGCTGAGGGAACGCTTACCACACATGCTAGAATGAACACAAGAGACACGACAATAAAGTTGACCTGTACGAAGTTCAGCGGGTCGCGTGGTTACGCGGAAACAAAATGATGTACGTGGTAGACAGCCTGCATCTTCGGGATCAGAGGTCCCGTCGTGCCGTCGTTCCAGCCATTCAAAAACTTTGTCCAGCACACGGCAAAGAATCGAATACTGGCCCTCAGGGAGGAACCCTTATCAGTTGGACGAGTTTCCTGATATGCAATCGATTCCAAGCCCGCGGTCTGTATTCTATCCTCCCCCAAGGTATCGAGTTCAATCGCTTTTGAAGGCGATGGAGGCCGAGTTCGAGTGGGCGTGTCAACATGGTGGCAGGATGTGCGGGGTACAACTTCAGAGTCCACTGTAAGCACCGTCATGATGAGAAATAAGTCGTGAAGAAAGTCGCTGAATAAAGTTCGGTCCCACGGGCCGCAGAGAGCTGGTAACAACAGGTGAACGTGACCAAGCTGTCACTGTCGCGTTCCATTAACTTCGTGCCTGTCTCTTAGCCAGTATACGAGCATCGTCGAGGGAATGCAAATACGTGACCGTAGGACATAATCCTACGCTGCTAAAAGCACATCTCATGATGCTTCTCATGACATGGTTATTAGTTCTGTGCTCGCTGTGGACACTGGACAGGCATCGATAAACACTCTCATTGCTTTGGTCTATGTTGCCTATGATTGCCTTTGGAGTGTTCTTTCTCCGCCGACCAGCACTCTTCTTGGTTATCTGGCGACAATATCTATCTTATACTGCCTGCTAGAACGCATGACGTTAAAAATGGCTTTCAATCTTGCCGGCTGACTCTGAGGAAAGCAACAAAGTACGTAGAGCATTTTTGATTCCTTGTTAATTCGTCCAATATAGACAGACTTTACATTGGAAGTTTTGATCCACATCAATTTGACCGTCGGAGATTTCAATCGAACAATTTCTTAGAGCAAGAAGTCGCCTTTGGTTTCCTTCAGAAGCAGCTTGTACTCGGGTTGGAACTAGATGCGTCTTGTGGGCATTGAGGACCGTCGAAAGGAAGAAGACTTACGTTGACGTATGTATTCTCCCACCACTGAATAGTCTTCGCCGTAAACTCGGCGTCCTCGGGCGAGATGATTGTTTTCGGGATGCCATTCGCAGCAGCAGCTTCCGCCATCAGTTGAACGTGACACTGGCGGTCAAGAGCAGCGAAAAGATATACAGCTTCATCGACGGTACGACCGACTGTGACCATGTGTGAGCTTTGAAGAAGGGCAAAAGAAATAAAGCGGACATACGCGTAAGGAGACCATGATTACCCAGAATGCATGTCTTCATCTTGGGTCCAAGCGCCTTTGCGATATTCTCCCCTTCCTCCTGCGCGAGCACAATACCACCGAAGTTGGCGTACACGCCTATAAATTCCCTGAGTAAAATTGGAACTTAGGAAGCGCATGGGGCGTACCAAGGTTATTATAGAACAGACAGGAATCCTGCGTAAGGGTATCGATAGGGCGTCCGAAAGCGCTCCATGCCTTTCCATGGATGGAGTGGCAATGCGCTGCAGCATGGATATCTGGGCGCGCTTTATGAATGGCAGAGTGGATATGAAAACCGGCAGTATTGATCGGCAGCTGGGCGCCGTGTGGAGAGACATGACCTGAGGGATCCACGAGCACGAGCATTGACTTGGTCATCGTAGAGAAGTGTTCCGCAAACGGGTTCATCCTAGGCCGCCGTCAGTCATTTGCCCGATAAACCAGTGGTAGCCGCTCACCAGTAATGGTCGGGGAGGACAGGATCGCGCACGGTGATGTGTCCAGAGACGCCCTCAGCAAAGCCCATCTTGCCCCAGTAACGGAAGGCGGCCGCCATGTGCGCTTTGATCCATTCGCGCTCTTCATACGGCGACTCGAATTTGGGTACGCTTTCCAGTTCAATTGTACCTACATCATCAGATAGATATGTCAAATGGGCGGATAGATATCGGATACAATGCATACCCTCTTTGTTACCCCTCCACGTCCTGCGGAGAGGATTTTCCGCAAGATTATCAATGGACTGGTGGGACATACTGCAGGAAACGAAGAGTGAGGGGAAGGAAGAGAAGGGGGTCTGAATCCACGGAACCATTTATGCGAGACACGAAGTCAAGTGACTATCGTGCTCTCTCACAGCGGTGGGAGGAGCCACGGCCGTAATTTCCCTGAAATGCGATAACGATAAGTGGTCAGAACACGGTTACGTGATCGCATCGCAAATTAAATTCGGACTTGTGGTCCGGGCCCAAACGAGCTTACCGTCAAAATATTCGTTCCTTGAGGTAACATCCGTCCATGACAGTCTACAGCTAAAACTCTTCGCGTTCCCTTTGGGTTTCCTACCTCCCGACCTTGCTCGCCGCCTTGACGAAAGCGATGGTACTTTTTGGAAATCCTTTCGGAAATTTTAGTTGGCGCATCCACGCGGAGGAGTCGCAGGCGGGTGTTAATGGCCAAGTCATCAAGTGCCAGCCCGACCTCTTGCCTGTACCCCCCCTCCCCGAAGGTCCCAGGAATGGGGCCGTTCCATCTTACCGGATATTGGATCGCAGAAGCATTCGGGATCAGGTACGCCATTTGCAAATGTCGTGTGCCAGTGCTGACGCCGCACAGTCAGTATCAAGTCGCCTCATCTGCTGTTGCAAGCGGATTATCGCCCGGCGCGACAATTGGCGCGATTTTCCTTGGGCATATCATCATCTCGATCGCGTGTGGTCTGAATGGGTGGGTCGGCGCTGTCTATGGAATCAACTTTCCTGTTTACGCCCGTGCATCGTTTGGGATACGCGGCACTGTAGTCGCTGTTGTATGTCGAGCAGTGGCCGCAATAGTCTGGTTTGGAACACAGACGTACCAAGGCGGACAGTGCGTGAGCGTCATGCTTGGCGCGATCTGGCCGTCTTTCAAGAATATGAGGAATCATCTTCCTCCGAACGCGCATGTCACGAGTAGTGAGCTCTTGTGCTTCTTGTACGTGAATCTACGTTTTCTACATTTCAATCATCAAGACGACCACAGCATATTCTATGTCATCCAGCTCCCTTTACTGTGGATTCACATCTCCAAGCTGCGATACTTGTTCATGGTGAAAGTTGTCGTCATGCCTATTTTCGGCTTTACCCTTTGTAAGTCCTCCTTCCCCTTCATTTCTTTCCAATCTCATCACTCTTTAGTCGGCTGGGCAGTCAGTCGCGCACACGGTTTCGGACCCGTGTTCTCCCACGGCACTTCAATCACATCTGGAAATACAGCGGCTTACCTCTTCTTCAGCGCCATGACTTCTGCCATCGCGCCTAAAGCCACGCTCGCTCTAAATATCTGCGATTTCACGCGTTACGCCAAGTCGCCGAGGACGGTCTTATGGACCAACATTTTCGCGCTGAGCATACCTGTGACACTCTGCGCGATTTTGGGTGTGGTCGTGACTAGCGCAGTACAGGTCATCTACGGCGTGTTGACATGGAACCCTCTGCAGGTGTGTGAACTGTGGAGCAGTCGTGCGGCACAGTTCTTCGCTGCATTCTGCTGGGCTTTGGCCGTTATCGCAACCAATATCAGTGCCAAGTACGTTCATCTTTACTTTGGTGTGATTCACATCCTCATCGTGTTCTCAGCTCAACGGCTGTCGGCAATGATCTCGCAGTTCTATTCCCAAATACATCAACATTCGTCGAGGTCAATACATATGCGCAGTGCTCGGTGTCGCTGCCTGTCCGTGGATTGTGCAGAACTCTGCCAAATCCTTCACCTCCTTCCTCGGTGGCTATTCGATTTTCTTGGGCCCTATTGCCGGTATTCTTTTGACTGACTTCGTGAGCACATCTTCACCTCTTCACGTTAGACCAGGCAGCTTAATCGTGTCGAAGTTCTTCTCCGCCACCGCGACATGCACATCCCTGCGCTTTACTATTACCCATCTCCTTTGTCGGCGACTTCAGACGTGTATTGGTATACGGCTGGCTTCAACTGGCGCGCCCTCGTTGCATTCACGTTTGCTCTCATTCCGAACTTACCGGGGTTCGCACTAAAAGTCGATGCAACATTACCCATCCCCGTGGGGGCGAAGTATATCTTGTAGGCTCCACCTTCCTTTACCTTGTGCTTACAACGTTGCTTATATGAATTACTAGCTCGTGCGTGTGGCCTGTAGGCTTCTTCGTCGCTGCGTTAATGTACCTCGTGTTTAATATCGCCGCACCACCGCCAATTATCGCCAACAACAAGGCTGAGGCGAGTCAAACGTCTAGTATGGCGGACGAGAAGGGCTGTGATTGTCTTCAAGTCGTCCGTGCCGAGGGCGTCTGAACTCTAGTCTGCGGAAAAAGTCGATGTTGAAGAAAGACAGAGGACCTCGTAAAGTCGGCGGCGGTCTGTCCAAAGTATACGGCCATCGTATGATTTGTTATAGAGTAAATGATAGCTTTGGTAGCGACTCAGAGTACATGGATTATCGGGGCTGTCCGACTTCTTGTTCCAGTCGTTGAGAACGTTCTACTGGCGTGAGACCGCTCCGATCGTGTCGTCTTGATGTGGCGATGCGAGGATACGAATACTATAGCGCGTGTTTATAATCACACTTCCCCGTTACCGATGCATCAGGACCTGGAATGACGCAAAAAAGGGAGCTGAGTTGCGTGTCGAAAAGACATCGCAAGAAGTTGACCTCTATTTGACGAAATCCTTCTGATCTGCTCACCCGAATCACAACATACATGCTCTGAGAGGGAGGTGGAAATTATATACCTTCTTCATCCCCGCGGCTTCGATAGAGGAAATCTCGTCCGGCACATCGGCATCTGTTAGCTCCGCCCACCACAATCGATCCAGTCGTCCATCGTTACTTAGCGCAACGGCATGCATCCTGAGTATCAACCTGAAATTATACCATGGCATGGTAAGCACGTTTGAATCGTATAAGATCTGCTCCTCATCGCTCTATAGTATTTGTCCCGCATGTCCATATCACATCGTCCGGCAGCGATGAGCCCGAATTCTCCGTCCACGACTCGTCGACGGTGGAGGGAAGGGAGGCAGACTTCACTG
Source organism: Mucidula mucida (assembly GCA_015501055.1). Lineage (NCBI taxonomy): Eukaryota > Fungi > Basidiomycota > Agaricomycetes > Agaricales > Physalacriaceae > Mucidula > Mucidula mucida. The sequence continues at coordinate 85,404 of JADNYV010000119.1, read as the reverse complement.
CATTTGCTGGCTCACTTGCGTCTGCCATCTCCGATGACGCGGAGAAGAGGCGGTCCACAGTCCCAAAACCGAACGCGTCAATAGAGGCTTGGAGAGAAATGGGCGTCGATGATGATGCTCTCTTCCCAGATGAGTATCTCAGCAGAGTCTCAGGAATGAACCATCACTCCTCAGTGGTCCCGGACCCGCGCAACTACGCGCAGATACACAACTGGCAGAAAAACTCCTCAGAATCTTTCCGTGGTCATCGCGCCGCATCAGCTCTGCTAGTCGTGCTGATGACCGAGCCTTCTGATCAGTTCCAATTCCTTGCACCATTGCTACGCCTGGCTCAGAGTATCAAAATCGATCTGGCGGCTGTCTCTGGGCTCCACTACAGTCTACCGCCGAGGTGTACGTTCTTCCCTCCGCTATCCTTCGTCATGCTAATGCCACTCGAAGACTCTTACGAGAAGGACCTCGACAAGGGGATTGTTGCATACGTCAGCCTAACACTCTCCAATCTCCTCCTGGTCAACGTCTTCCTAACCGTTACGCGCCATTGTCATTCAGATCTTCTTCGTATTTCGCGGCATTCGCAGTCATGGAATCCGCCACTAGCCACTCATCATTCCACTGGCAACCCCTTCGATGCTGCAAGCTTCGAGGATCGCCTTCACCACGATTTTTGGCGTACTCTGAATGACCAGACTGAATCCGAGCTCCTGGACAAGGCGCGCCTCTACAGCTTTCGTTGCTTCAACTTTCTAGTTGCATGGTACGCAGTCATGATGGAATCCCTCCTCACCAGCCGCGCGTTGGGGAGGACATATCCATTCTATTTCGGCCCTGAACAGTTGACGGCAGTGATCCTGTTGCAGCTACAGGAACTAGGCAGCGCCTTCAGCGTGGCCTCCCTCGACGCATCCGATCCAGTCGCATTCATCCGCCGATTCAATACCCCACCGTCGGTGTCCGCCGATTCAACCACGGATTACGGGTTACTTCCAGTAGTGCCATTCCTCTCGTTACCGTCAGAGCTCCACCTCGAGATACTTTCCTATCTCCCAGCTCGCGCCCTTTTGCCCATCATGAGCGTCTGTACCCAGTTGCGGAACATATGTCCCGAGCTCATTTACATGGACCCCTTGAATATCGTTGACGACTTCCATCCGCTCCATAATCATTACATTTCTCACACGGCTGTGCTCTCCGGACGCTTCTCAAAGCTCCTGGCGCTGCTCTTAGCTCGACCAGAGCTATGCTTGCGTCTCCGTGCGTTTATTCTTCGAACGTGTGACGTTCCGGCAGACCCAAGGTGGGGCCGTTCGCGATATGGGTTCAACATCAATGAGCCCATTGTAGAACACATGATCAACCTATCGCACCTTGACCTCATTATCCCTCATCCTGCGTGTGCACATTGCGCCGACCAGGAGTCCTCCTGGTGCAAGGACAGACTCCGGTGTAACATACCCGATATCATACGCCGTTGGCCCCGTCTTCGGGCCTTGACCATTTCTTATCTTCCTCGGAATGTAGTGATTTCCTCATGCGACCATGACGCTGCAGAGTCTCCTCCCCGAGCGCCGCGCCTCGCAGGTATAGAGAACCCTCACTCTTCATGGAGCCTCCAGGCGCTCCGGGTCAAGCAGTCGGACCACTCCCGCGATGCTCTCCCAGTTGAGCGACAAGACCTTATCTCACTGCGCCACCTCGTTGAAATGAACGCCCACAGTCTACGTCGGTTAGACCTCCATCCACTATCGTTGGGTGCCATTGGTGATCTTCAGACGTTTCCCGTCTGTCCGCTGGTCGACCACTTGAGCCTTCGCTCCGCGTTAACTGCGCCCTTGTTGCAACTCTTCCTGGAGCGATGCTTCACAGCTATCACCTTCCTCCACGTATCCTTTGATACGACCTTTGCCGCTTTCAGCATCTTTGTTGAAGATTTCGGACGCCTTGATTTGTCAAAATGTCAGCTCCTTCGGCGTGCTGCCATTGATCTTTATCCGATTAGTGGATTTCCTCCCAGTATGGAGAGCTTGGATTTGGGAATAGGATTCAACGTGAATCACATCTGGACGACTTCCTCTACAATGAAGGCAGTCCAATTCGACCACAAAGTCTCTTATCAGGATGGACCAGATGGAGATTTCCAGGCTCGCGTCGCGTTTCAAAATCTGGGGCGCGCGTTTCCTAACTTGTATTGCTTGGACATAGTCATCGATGACTTCGTCGAAGACAAGGATAACATGATGGTACTTTGCGCTCCTTTCTACTCCGTGCACGCCTGACATAGCATTCTCAAGGACACGCTCAGCAACTTTGTAGCTAGCTCGTTGCCGAACCTACGCATTCTAATCCTCATGATTTGCCATGGGCTGCTCTGTTCACGTCCTCGTCGAAGTGACTTTCCGAGTGATGACGGGGGTGACCGTCGCCAGCACGACTACGCGATCGTCTTCTTTCGTACTTGTCCCTCTTTGAACGTCATTTCATTCAATGGTGTACCTCATGAAGACCCTCCTTCCTTTATGCAGCCAGATCGTGTATGGAGGCGTGTCACGGTTGACGGGGAAGTTGAAGCACACATGACGGGGAGGGAATCTCTTCCGTGGAAGTACGGCCAGGATCGCAGGACCGATGACTCTAAGTATCTTTGGTTGGGGTGAATAGGGTGCCCATAGCGCCAACTCTTTCAGATGCCGCTAATGATTTATGTATGCTGCGTATGTTCGCCATCTAAATAAAGTTTTCTTTGGTTTTAAGCTGGACCTTTGAAAACGACGAAAGTGTAGTTCAAGTCTTGGGTGTCCTTAGTGCAATTCATTCTAGTTACATTCAGTTCGTGGGGTACAATCATGTATGCCTTCCAACTAATTAATAATTCCAACACCGGCATTCGCTTGTACATAAGCGCCGACACTGCTCGCCGCCATCGGGGATATCCCTTTCGACACGGACTATCATAGGGGTGAGCCTCTAGAATAATTGAAAATGATATTGACATACGTCCGTGAATCCGTTGAGAGCATTGACGGCGGCGCCAGACACGGAGCCGGATGAGAGCCTGTGCTTTATAGGTTTTCTCTCCAGTACTCGTCACAGAAAGAACAACGCACAAAGTGTTGGTAACACAGCTACGCCCGAGGGTAGAGGAACACGCAGAGGCCTCGGAGGATGTTTGGGGGAGGTAGAATTCGCCAGAGTCGGATAGGACAGGGGTGGTTACCTAGCAAGATATAGACTGTGAAGGCAGGAGAGAGTGTGTGAGAGACATACCGTGTTGAAGTAGTTACCCTCGACGAGGACCTTTGATCCTGTGCCGGGATCGAGGGCGTGGCCCGCGATAGATACTGATATGGTTGGCGGCGCTACACAAGTCTGAAACGACGAAGGACATACCGAAATACTGGAAATTAAAAAGGAGGGTAGTGAGAACGCATTCTAGGGATGAACGGACGTACGTTGTTATAGATGTGAATGTTCTGGTAGTAGCCGCTGTTGCCCTGAAAACGCTGCGCATCAGGAATGCCTCTTCACATAGAGAAGGAGAAAATCAACTCCAAGCTGGGGAGGTATCAGTCTAACTCAGTATTTATACTCAGGGTGACAAACCTTTGGACCACGACCAGAGGTCATATACATGCTATCGATATGCGCTCGCAATCAGCGACACGCCAACCTCTGTCATGAAAGCACGAACTAGTTGAGAGCGAACGTGATAACATCACCACCTCCGGTAAAGTACGCCGCCCAATAATGCATCCTTCCAGAGCCAGGTTAACGGGCGTGCACAAATTGGAGTAGAGAACGAACCGTTGCAAGTAGCAGAGTACGTTCCCTGACCGTTGAAAACGTTGTTGGAGAACGTCGTGTGGGTGACGGCGCCATAGCCCTATATCATGCGTCAGAGAAGGCAGCCATAAAGAAGGATCGCATACAGTTACGACCATCTGTCTGCCGATGTGCTGGAACTGGCGAACTCATTAGAATTCATCGTTCATGAAACACATAGGCACGTACATAATTGTGGTCGACCTAACACCGTCCCATGAGACGAATGTACATAAGTGGAGATCGCCACGTACCCAGATGTAGCTTCCGCCGTCGATTTGGAGTGCGTCTCCGCCCTAATCAAAGCACATGATGGATGCGATGTAACGAGGAAGGAGGAAGTAACCTACCCAGACGTATTGAGCATTGATGTCGGCTGTGAGTCGATTTTGTTGAGTCTCGAAAAGAATGAGGAACGATGAACAACGTACTAATGCGGATGTTCTGGATTATGATGTTGCTTGCACCGGTTATCTTGAGGCCTTTGCCTTTACTGTGAACACATAAGTGAGAATGTCGAAGAGGGATATGCAGGAGGGACTAACATTCCAGCGTTACTCCCTTTCCCAAGAAGGGTCTTGTTACTTCCGACTTTGAGGGTGTGAGGCCGGCCGTGTAGTACGTTGCTGTGCCCGTCGCAGCGCCCGATTCGTAGTTCTCGCACCCTACGAGCGTTAATCGCGTGCGCCAATGAACAGCAAAACATACTTACATTCGTTTTGGTCTATCGCCGACTGCGGATTTGGCGAGCACGTCCAGGGCTTGCAGATCTTACCCGTTGTAGTGCCTTCATTCGACGTAAAGTCAAACACCGAAGTCAGCACTATGGTGCGCGCCGTGCTATCGCTCAGCCACGTCGTCAACTCCGCCAAGGAGGAGGGAGTAGCCGCAGAAGCACTTCCACCACCAGTCGTGCCGTTGCTTGGCCAAAGGGCGTTCCGACTGCCAAAGTAGCGGGAAGAAGAGACATGAGGGAGAGGAAGAGCGGGAGCATTTTGTTCAAGAAACCTATTCAAGCATGTGCGAATTCCAGTCTTTATAGCCATCGGGATAAATAGACGGAAAAATGAAAGCCTGACACGCCCACCACGCGTCTCGGGTTCTGAAGAGCGTTTCCAGGTACATTTTGAGAGGACTCGGAGCCGAGTTGGTGTAAGTATCTGCCAGTCACTGGCGCCCGCCGTGCCTAATAGGCTCCAGACCAGTCCGAATTCATGGAGAAAAGGAGGAAGAGAAGCAACCTTTCAGAAATTTGGCCTTGAGCAATGGATATAGTGAGGGAATAACGCGACATTAAACCGTCTGAGGGTGATGATGGCCTGAGGAAAACCATGGTCAGCGACCCGGCCCGCTCATCCTGGTGCTCTCCGGTTACTCGGCTCCCGATCAAGATATTTTAAGCTCTTTCTGTCTTGTCATCTACAAGCTACCTCGACTGCAAATCGACGCGTCTATCGTTCATTTGACGGCGTGTTACCACCTATCTCCTTTGGCTCCTCCTTGCAAGTCTGAACAGTAGGCATCGAATAGTGAGTAATTTCCCAGCGTGTTTGCTTGCTAAGTATCACTGTTATTAAACACTGGTTGTTTCTGTGGGAAAAATAGACGATATGGATACATACTCTACATAGAGCTACTCGAGAGGACCTACTTGTTGGAACGAACGTCTTCGCATAGTCCCATATCCGACGTGTCCCAACCATTCTCTTCCAAATATTTCTTGAACAGCGCGTCCTCGTTCTCCAGCTGCGTATCGCGATCTGGAATGAGGAACCAGACGACAAGTGTTCCAAGAGCACAAATAGCGGAGGCTACAAGAAAGATCGCCTGTTGTCCCTTCACCGGCGTGTCGAACTTGCCCATGAAATGGGGAACACTTGCGTACCGCTACATGAACGTATTCATAAATTAGCCTATCGTAACTAAGACTTCGCACTCACATAGCAGCGCCTTCTTTTCCAACTGCCGCTGAAAACCCGAGGAAGTGACCTCGAATGGGTGTGGGGAACGACTCGCTAGAAACGAGGAAATTGCAGTTTTAAAAGTAACTCTTCAACGAGAGAGCAGTATACAGCGAAGGATCGACGTACACCAGGTCCCACGGACAGGAAGCTCTGGAAGAGACCGAACAGGACGACAAAGGCAGGGAAGGTCGCTTGTAAAGGAATCATGGCACCGCCAATAATGAATCCAAAGACGGAGACGATAGAGAAGCCCAATGCGTATGTCTGTCTGCGTCCCATGCGGTCAATGAGGAAACGCTGTCATCTAGAATCAGACAGTGACGAGACACGAAACCAACGAGACGCACCCGAAGATAGCGCCTGGTAATGCGAACGCATTCACAAGCGCCGACCATCCTGTACTTGACAACAGTGTATTTGAGTCGGAGAATCCTGAGACGATGGTAGGTGCGAGAAGATTGAACGCTAGAAAGAAATATGAGATATCACACAGTCGCTATAACACTTATGCGCACGATAGACAACGACATCGCTGCGAAGTAATATGAGGAGCGCGTTGGAAGGGCGTGAAGCGAGTACACACTAAAGGAACCAAGCACCACAGCATCCGAGCAGAGGGAGCCAGTAACGACGTACGGCAAGCTTGAGAGGAAACTTGCGTTGAATGGCGTGTTTCTGATACTGCGTAGAGTTGACTAGACGCATGCGAAAGAAGAAGATTACGAGAGGGAGCTATAGCTCATTGACGTTAAGGGATGTCAGCAGACCTAAGCGTGAAAGGAACATACAAAGATACCGATACCGAAACATATCCTCCATATACCGTCAGAGGCCTTGCTGTGATAGGCAGCGATGACGATGATGGAGACGATAGAAGAGCCGACAAAACCGGACACAATAGCGACATTGGTGGACTGGCAACGAGAACACCGCGGTTTTTCTGCACGCTTTGATAAAGGTCAGTCGACGGGAGCTACCCAAAGTAATACAGAACATACTAGGGAGTCTCATCTGCCGCTTCCACGGCTTGATCAGTACACACAGCGTACTCGCCACCGGCACCGACGCCCGCCACACCTCTCGCGACCACCATCATCCACAGCATTCCAGTCGGAGTCGTTCCATGACTCGCAGTAGCGAGAATGATGCCAAAGACGAGGAACGCCGTCGTGGTGCTGATACCCAGCTTCCTTCCCCAGCGGTCAATGCAAAGCCCAAAGAAGATCATACCCACAACGTCGCCGACGAGGATACTATTGCTCAAGCGAGATTTCATCTGGCGTCCTGAATCCTGTTCAAACTTCAATTCATGCTGAGTCTGTGCCTGTTATTGGTTCTTACTAACGACCAACATCTCCTCGATGTTATCTGCCAGCAATCGCGCATTGTGCATCCTTTCTGGTGTTTATTTCAAGTTTCAATGCTACGTCTTTTGGCGCATGGTCAGCGATACATGTAACCGCTGGGCTCATTTTTATTTTTGTGGTGCTTGACAGCTTCCTTTGGGATATCGCTTCCTACCGCGCATCTCAGGCTCACTTTGCATCTTCCTGGTGTCCTTTGCATTACCGGCTGAGGGATCCAATACCACCTTCCTCCGTTGGCCTATTCGCTCCTCTGCTCGGCGTGCGGACCTCCTCCCGCCGCGCCAACATCCTAGCTATTGGCTGAACCTTCTTCCCGTCATCTTCATATTCGATTTCCTTTATCGCGCACATGCGTTCTACACAAGCGCCAATGTCGCCTGTTAAAGCACGGGCTTCGTCAATAGCACCTCGGCCAAGATTGTCCTTCGGCACCCGACCATAACCAGCGCTGCTTCGGCCGCGGTGACTTTGACTTGGCGAGGGGACAATAGTCTTGACGAGAAGTCCGTTAGTGTGCCTGGAGGATTAGACGGCGTAGCCACTGCACACCTAGTCGATCTAACGCCAGCAACGTCCTACGTGTAAACTACATCGCTCAATCTTTCTGGATCCTTCACCACCTCACCATCCCACGCAAACGACAAGGTCTTCCGCTTCATCAGCACGTCTTGCTTGAAGCCTTTTTATCCGTACAGTCCATTCTCACATGCGCTCAGCATCGCGGGAATACGCCATCTTGCATCTTTCATTCAGACCGAAGGGCAATCGGATTGGATCTTCTTCCTTGGCGACTGGATATACATCGACCTGCCCATCTCGCTCGAACCTCACTACACGGAGCTCTTTCGTCAGACTAACGCTTCTCCGGATTGGACGCAGGACCTTCGAGACATACCATGGCTTCATGCATTCGACAACCACGAGTTGATAAATGATTCTACCCATGGATGGATCCTCAGCGGGTGAGCTGCGCGCTGTAAAGTCATCTTGGGCTGACCAGACAATACTGTACAGTTTCGACCGTAGGTTCGCGGCATGTGACGCGATATGCCGCGAACTTACAGCGAACAGCTTCGTGGCCAGGCACACACGGGAAAAGCCTGATTAGGACTGACCCGCCGCAGGCGGGACCGAAAATTTCCGCCTTTGGATGGGTGTGCCTGGCTCATAGGCACCGTGACGCGATATGGGATATGTATAGGTTCGCTTCGTCGACCGGTGTGACGCGATATGCCAATATCTGGTCGAAACACTACAGTAGACAATGTACGAAGCAGCTTTAGCGCCGTTTCATGCGAATCAAGGGCATGCCAATCCGGATGGCGACAAAGTAAACGGGGAGAGCTGGTACACCTTTCGCCGTGGGGATGCTGCGTTCTTTGTTCTCGATACAAGGAGTGCGAGATCTACGCCTCCGGCGAAAGAGGATAGTGGGTTGGTAAGCGAACTATGCTGGGAGCGAAGCAGCTCTTCGCAGTCAGGGAATGGATTAAAGAGGAAAGGGGGTGGAAAGTCGTAGTAAGCGGTGTGCCATTCACTAGGGTGTGCTTTCTATCTGTTCGTTCGAGATCGTGTTCCTGATGTTTCCGTGTAGAATTGGAGAGGCGGTGGAGACGAGATGCATTCGTGGGCTGGGTATTTAGACGAACGAGAGGAGATTTTGGCGTTGCTCTGGCAAGCTGGAGGAGGAATAATTGCAAGCGGTGACAGAAACGAGCATGGTGAGCGCGCTCTCTTGCGCCTGGCGACCACATTAGCTGACCAGTACATCCCTTCAGCGACGGTTAAATTTCCTCCCCCTCCCGGGTCAGGTTATCCGATGGAACATACCGTCATCGAGTTTTCCACCTCGCCACTCTCCTTCTTTTATCAACCGTTCGTCAGAGAGTACGTGGAGCACGCCGAAACAGACGTGACCATTTATCAACATCCGAAAGGATCATCGAAGTTTGGCGTTTTTGATTTTGATTCGACTGGAACGGTATGGACAGTACAATTTGCCTTGCTCGTCGATGGAGTGAAGAGATGGGAGTATGTGCACAAGTGGAGGCCTAGTACCGTCCAATAGCTCCGCAGTACTACGTGTATATCATGTAGAGCAGTAGATGAGCATACAGCCTGCGCATAATGACTATAATGTGGCGACAAGTTGTAGACATACATTGCCTAGAACAGTACGCAGAGTCGAAAACTTTGCCTTGTTTTTGGAAAGCACCTGCGAAAATCATGATCAAGAGCAAAAGACAGGACGCGGTGGCAGTGCAGCAGCTTATCTTTATTTGTACCGTTCATAAAGCATGATCCCTCAACTTGAAGTCAACGTAGAAGCGCACTGTATTCCATGCTTACAGCTTCGTGATACACAACTTTACTTTTATTCTTACCGAAAATCACCGTGAACGTCCTCGATCATCCAAGGCATCGAGGTGCACTTCAATCCGTGTGATCCTTCTGTTCTCTGTTTCTCATCACAAATGTCACTTTTACAACGCAGAGGGGCCTTTGCACCATCCGCAATCGGATCCTTCCGTGATCAGTGAGGTAGTCATTCACAGAAGGACGCGTACCTCATTTCATATTCATGTCCAAAAGTCGCACAATTCAAACTGCCTTGTTTTTCCCATACAACGTATATATTTTCTGGCACTACAGTTACGTCCTATCATGGCGTCTACTACGCAGTGTTAATACCATGGTCAGTGCTCGCCTGAGCAGATGTATCGTCACGGTCGGAGAGATCACGTAGAGAGTGCAGAAGGTTGCTGGCCGTAGGTCGATCTCTCGCGTCCTGCGCAAGACATCTGACCAATACCTCCCACAGTTCATTACACGGAAGTTCGTCCATGGTTGGGCGAGGGGGCATTCGCTTATTGACGATCACTTCGTTAATGACTCCGATGTCGGTTCGGATATTCGAAAATGGACGTTTCCCAGTATATATCTAATGAGGCCGAAATGAGTCGAAGAGCGTGGGATACTGGAGCTGTTAGCACACCTCGATGACTGTACAACCGAATGAATAAATGTCCCGCGCTGGGAGATAGGCCTTTTCAAAAAGCGACGTGTCGATCATTTCTGGAGGCAGCCAACGAGTTGTGCCCTGTAAAAGAGTGGTGCTTCCTGGAGCCTGCGTCTCTGCCATGAGGCTTATACCGAAATCCGCCAGGACACAGTGAAAGTCATCGGATACCAGAACATTGGCCTAGACGCGTTGAGTTCGCGTGTAACTTCGAGAAGCGGAGTACATACACCACGGATGTCTGCGTGAACGATTTGAGGATCAAGGTCATGCAGGTACCGAATACCTTCTGCGATATCAACGATCTGGAGATGCGTCAGGACAACCGCGGAGTACAGGAAATATAGCACACCGATTGAAGGCGATCGTGATTTGGATGGTCGAGGAGGAAGCCCATGATGTTGCCGTTCTTCATCCACTCCGATATGAGACAAAAACATGGCGCGAAAAGATCATTGTTGATGCCTACGAACGGTAGGACATTGGGATGCCGAAGCTGTCGCCACACTAGTGCCTCGTGGCATACAGCCTATCAGAGGGCGCCTTCAGCGACAAATACAGGATATAAGTCTAAACGATAACGCACTTTGAAGATCTTTGTCCGGTCTTTAGTGACGAATAAGCGTAGAATCTTCAGGCATACGGGCTTCCGAGTAGTAGACATCGTTCCTTGCCAGATATCCTTTGATTACTGTCAGGAACTCGCCAAGAAGACGCATTCATGGAAGACAATCACCGCGAAACCGCCGCCCCAGATGGCGCTTTCTCCTTCTTTCTTTACATCACGACAGATAAACGAATCTGGAAGCAGGTCGTATTGCCGCCCGAGGGCTCTTAGACACTTGATACACGTAAAACGATAAGTGTCAATTGTCGTGGAAGCGTCGAGTTCCTATATCAAGTGAATGGCAGGCATATGAGAAGTAAAAATCAACCCATACTGTTTGTAGGAACTCCATCACAAGCGGGGCGACATCGCGTGATACACCGCCAATCGTTCTCCACACAGCCGCAGAGTCGGATCTTAACTGAGAGCGGACTTGAGCCACGAATTTGAGCCTTTCCTGTTCGTTCGCTTGATTGGGGAGAGGGAGGTCATGCCAGGTGCGCTACATATCATCAGAATCTCAAATCTCTTGGAAATCGGTAAACCTGCTTTTATCTTCTCCTCGTTTGCCATCTATACCAACGATCAGAATGTAAACTCTTTCATTGAAAAGACAAAAGCACTCACACGCTCGGCTGACAGGGCGGATATATGTCTCTGGAGACGTGCTTCCTTCCACTTCACCTCACTCGCTGTTTCGAACCGGCGCTCCCAGTGATTCCAGGCTTCCTTCGCTCTTTCAAGGACCTTCTCATCAACGTGCTCGCGATAGTGCATGCAGTTCACCGTGCGGAAGAGTCCGCACTTGCCCATCGGTTCCAGATCGAGCAACTGGTGTCGGACATGCTGCGTCAGACGGGCAACGGCGTGCCATATCCATGCCGCCATGTGGTAGCTGTTTTGCTCGACGACGTTATAGGATGGAGCGACGTCGGATGTGTAGAAGGCAAAAAGAGAGGCCAGGCGCTCGAGGTTGAAGGGATCCTGCTCGGGATGGAGAAATTCCATGATAGCCTGAGCTCTGAGGGGAGGACGTTGAATGGGATGCCCGCCGGCACGGTGGATAACCATGTTGTCAGCGGCATTATACGACAACAATGGTAACGAGAACGTTGAGAAGGGATGTCGTATAGCGTCGAGAAGGGATTGTGGCGTCGGGGTATTGTGTTGCTTGGCCTCGGGACTCACGCCAAACAGATTGGCACGAGGATCATCACGCAGAAGCGCAGCAAGGTGTCCGTTGCCACTAGACTGCGGCGCGTCGGCGTCGATGTCGCGCAACAAGTCCACCTCTACGGAGAGCTCCCGATGCAGAACTCCGTCTATCAAAGGTGCGACGTGAGCCGTAAGGTATTCGTTCTGCGACAAGTCTTTCATTTTCGAATACACGAGGTGCGTGAGCGCGCTGTGATACGCCAGATTGATACCTAAAGAACGACTGGCATCGACGGTTACGTTCAGATACGCGCGAGGGTTCTGAACGATTGGGTCGTCCCTCTGGAATAGATGGATATTCGCTACCGTCAGGTCCGCCGACAAAGAGACAGAGGAGCTAGAGCCAGACGGCAATGCGTGTGACGGGGTGTCAGAGGCGCTCATGGTTACTCGCCAGCTTCCAGAGATCCTCGATTGTTATATGCTGCCTACCGTGCGAACACATTCTAATCTTGTCCTCCTCTCTAAAAGCGAATGAGGAAGCAGCCATGTCATGGGATAACGATGGCGCACATATACGTGTGGCTTCCACGGAATACGAAACACCGAAGTGAAATGGCCTGTTGCCATAAGTTGAGAGAGAGACGTTTTCCCAGAACGTTCAGCTTTCTCACATATACAAATTACGGAGGTTATACTTTCAGTATGATACCGCGGAAGGAAGCGCAGGACGTAACGACTGACAGTGAGAAGTAGTGCGTGTAACTTTTACGTGTGGCGCTTGAATTAGGCCTCCGCTAGATCGCTTGAAGCCTTGAGGGACAATTCTCTGGGTTAGGTTTAAACATGAGGCTGAAAAGATAAGATTACATTGCCTACGGCATAAAACTTCCGGCTTCGCGGCGGATTTTGCCGCGGCCCTCTTTCCGCCCGCCATGGCTATCTTTCTGCACCCATCGGCGCGGATTTACGGTCTCTGAAAGGGGGCTAGACTAGGGCTAGAAGTACTGTGCGATCGTATATCCCTCCGTCTCTAAGAACGCTACTACCCTACGCGAACCTTTCACAAACGCCAACTGCGCAATCGTATAGGCAAGTGTTGGAATCTAACACTCCTGCTCCGTTTGACAACAGCTCCTCTCCTTCATTACGTCGTATATCCTCGCGCTAACTGAAATCATTTATCAAATAACAGGCGACGTGTAAACGGCCCAAGTCACCCCAACTGAGCCTTTCACTGATTCGTTTTTGTTCTCCTAGTAATTGAACGCGGTGTGTGAATCATCTCTTTTCAACAAGCGCTTTATTCATAGACGATGGATTTAGATCATGGCGCCCACTATCATCGTTGTAGGCGCGGGCGTCATTGGACTCACCACCGCCATCCGCGTCCTGCAGTCTTCATCTGACACGAAGGTTGGTATGTTATAGTAGCCCTTGCTTGTCTCACCCTTTCCTTAGGTCATCATACTCTCCAAGGACCTGCCAGGAGACCCTCTCATACCGACCTATGCCTCACCGTGTGGGATTGGCGCTTGTCGCGAGCAAGGTCACAGACGGCCCTCGTGTGCTGTACAAGTTGTATTATATTACGCCTTTCCTGGGTAGGTTCTTTGCATCTGGCGCCTAGTCTGACTCCCCTTCTAGGTTTCTTCATTTCATTTTCCCTATTCTTATTGATGAACGTTGTATTTCCTGTGGCGGGCGCGGGCGACATTGACGCGGTTGATGTGTTTGGGACGTTCACGCCGGAAGAAGCGAGGAGATTGGGTGTTATACCTCTGTCTTTTGTATCGTCCGATGTGGATTCCGATTCGGTGGAGAAGGTTCCCATCGGTACAGAAGAGAAGGTGTAGCTCATATGACTTGCTCAGTTCTTCAAATGAGGCGTCTTCTCTCCGAAGCCATGCTATGAATATACGCACGTCACTGACTGTATTAGTCTAACCCCGCTGCGTCTCGGCATGTACACAGAACACTCGTCGAATACTTACTAGATGAGCACATTTTACAATTGTACACGTTAGAAGTGGAAACTCGATGGTCGTACATGTAGCGAAGCTTCACGCCTGCCTGCAATAATAGAAACGAAACTCTCTGACTTGGCTCAATCTCACTTGATTCCACCACCTTCCAATGGCTGCATTGTTGCAGGAGCAATCATCGAACCTTCCTTCTCCAATCTCGTACATTGTGGCCTCAAAGGCAGAGACATCGGGGATTTTCCCTGAGTGCTTCCGACGGTTAGCCTCTTTCTGGACGTCACGAACGTAGCGATCCCAAATCTTGCATTTGCGACTCCCACCCGGATGCTGGTTGGGGTCGGGTCCGAGCCTTGCGGTGATGGAGTCGTACACTTCGCCGAATTGGTGTCTATACCTGTAAACAAAATGAATCGAACAAATCATAATATATCAAAGAAACTGCGTACTCAGTCCATGCCGAGTACAGACGGCCGTAGCCAAATACCGCCGAGGCTTGGCGGTTCGAACAGGATGCAAGACTTTGAGCGGCGGCGGGTTCCCACAGCGTTTGATAATCGTGTCTCACTGCATATTGTAACACCTCGAGAGGCTGCGTCGACACGGAGAGCCTACACGCAGAGCCATCAACCAGCGCAGCGCGATATTCTCCCTTATGGTACTCACCTCATTCGCAATTTCGATATCTCTATCAATGAATGAATGGTATACTTCTCCGCCGCCTCCGCCAGCCGGTCAAACAGATCAAAATGGATGCTCATTGTATCGGGAAATTCGTGTTCGGGATGAAAATAACGAAGGAGGAGCTCAACCACATCGCTTTGCTCATAGACGTCGACAGTAGCATCCCCGCCGGCATCAACATGCGGTGGAAAGGCTGCCGAGTACAATGCAAGGCGATGTGAGTGAGCCCCAAAGAGCTTCCTGTCGCTTGATTTGACGATAACATCGACGACTTCGTTACACTCTGGAAGTGACGGTCAGGCAAGAAGGATTTCATTCATATTTGGCCATACATACCTTTGTCAGGACAAGCCGCTGTGGTCGACATGGTGGGTGAGAGCAGAGCAGAGGCACACGTTGCACGGTCATGTCAAAGAAGAATCAGGCATGTGACGCCTGAATTCCCACCAGCGCTGTTAAGGAAATCCTTCTAATCGTAGAATACGTCCGGGGACACACCTGTCGATCTGACGCACACGCCAGATTACCTTGTCCAGAACCTGCTAAAGTTCATGTGGCGCATTTTAATCGTCGAAGCTAGACTTGGACACACAGGTAGACGGGTGCGGAGGCGTCACTCTTGAGCCCATGAATAAAGTTGTCGTGAATTTCAGTGTATATACTACGATGTCCCCATATGAGGTGGAACTACTTAAATACAGTCGAAATCCTTTTTGAAACATAGCCCTTGTATCTGGCGATACCCGAGCGAACTGAGAACAAGATCAAGAAGTTGAGCGCTACAGGAAGATGGCGCATCAGCCACTGACGTTCACTGCGTAAACCGCCAGTGAGAATAATGCTTCATGGAATACGCAGAACGAAAAAAAGTGGGCGCCACCCCCTGCCCGATTTGAAGAAATCCACTCCCTATCATGCCTAGTACGCATCACGATCCACCACCAAGCTCGTCAAATTCTTCGCAGACGCTCGCGACCGTTTTGTGTTCACCACCGGCCCGGAGGCGGTACAAATACTACATCGTCGCTGACGCCTTTGAATCGACAGATGTGTCTAAATGAGGCTTGTTCACTTGTAGCAATATACTAATCCTGCCAAATTGACGTATGTATATGTTCAAAGGACAGAAACCTTGACTGCGCCACACTTCAACTCATGCCAGGAACCCCCCGCCTAGGACTCCGGGCTAACCGAATGAAGACACCAATCCGGAAACTACACATCTGGTCGTTCACCCAAGTCCCATCTCTCACGGCACATAAACTCGAATGTAAACATCATTCATTAATCAACGATCATTAATATCTATCTATTGATACAAAGTAAGTAAAAAGTGTAACGAGCGTCCAAGTTTGTTTCTAAATCAATCAAAAATATCTAAGTATGTACAATAATAAAACCTCCTAAACCTTCTTTGCCTTGGATCCCTTCGGCACACGCGCAAGCCAATAGAGGAACAGCGCCGCAAACACATTAAAAACGATAAACACCCAAAAGATCCCATAATTCCTCAACCGGTCGTCAAACTCCACCCCAACCTGCTTCAAAAACGTATTCGTCGACGTAATGGAGCAAAACTGGCAGTCGCTCGACGCGGATGGGTTATGCACGATACCGTCCCCGACGAGCTTGATGTAGTCCGCGAGATACTCCCCGCACGTCATGTTGCTTGGGGGCTGGATCGTCGACATCTCGATGGCAGAGCACTGCGCCGCATTGTTCGCTAGACTCGTCGACATGAGCCCGCTCGCGAGGTACGTAAACGGCGATACGCGGTACATGAAGATCCAAAAGCGGGGGAACGCGTCGGGTTGAGCGAGGATACTGAAAAGAAACATCGGGTCAGTTGAGGCGCAACGATGATAAAGGACAGAAACGTACCCGCAGAATATCAAACACAGAGAGAAGAGCAAGTTGGCTACATTACCGCCCGTCTCAGCCGTCGGGATACCAGCAATGATCATATGCGTGAACGTCGACGTGAAGAGTAAGAAGCCCCACACGAACAGGAACACCAACCCGCTCCGCGAAGTCACCTCCCCAGTCGGCTCGGCGTTCCGATACAGTCCAATCGGATAGTACCAGCACAGGAAGATGAACACGGCCATAAGGGAGTTCCAGGGCAGCTCGGCGGTTATGTTCGCGAGCATGAATGCCTGCCACGAGTACGTCTTGCTGGGGCGCTCGCGCACCTCATAAAGAGACCGCTGCGTGACAAAGTGGGGCATGATCTGGTTGACGAGGTTGCCAAAGACGGTAAACAACATGAAGATCGAGAACATCTGGTTCTGTAGACCCTGGAGAGTGTTGTCCGATTTGAAGAACGAGAAGCCGATGAATAGCGCCTGTCAAAAACATGAGAAAGGACCAACGTGGAAACACGACTGAGTCACATACCGTGATCGTGCAGAGAGCAAACTTGGAGTAGATGTAGGACGGCGTGCGCCATAGCTGCTGGAAGACACGATACGTGCACTGCAGATACTGATAGACGACCGGCGCAGCAAAAGCCCTGTCCGCAGCCGACTTCTCGTGGGAAACAACGATGGGTTTCGCCGTCTCCCGCTTGCGCTGAAGCTCCTCTTTGACCATCACCAAGTCCTCGCTCGTCTTCCATGCCTGTACAAAGTCGCACGCAGCGACCGCACCAGGAGCAGCACCGATAACATGAAGCATCCACTCGGCCGGATTCGCGTCATGAGGACACGCGGGAGCGCCATTCCGTTCGAAGTAGTCGATCAGTGTGCGCGAGTTCGGCCCGATGTCACCGTAGTAAACGGTCTGGCCACCACGCGCGAGGAAAAGAAGCCGGTCGAAGGATTGGAAGAGAATAGCAGATGGTTGATGAATCGTGCATAAGATGGCCTGTCCGTTGGCTGCGAGTTTACGAAGAAGAGCGCAGATAGACCATGCGGTTTGACTATTGAATATGTCAGTCATGTTTATTTTAAAAAGGACCACTGGCGACAGTGCTTACCTGTCAAGACCTGAAGTAGGTTCGTCCAGGAAGAGTAGAAGCTGAGGCTTCGCGGCCAGTTCGACGCCAATCGTTAGACGCTTGCGCTGTTCCACGTTAAGACCTGTGGATATATATAATTAACTTGTTCAATGATGATAATTGAAAAGAAGACTCACCTTCGCCGGGAACACCAACAACCGCATCGGCATACGCCTCCATCTCCAACAACCGAATGACCTCATTCACATAATCGACCTTCTCCTTGTCCGGGATATCGTGTGGTTGCCGCAACCGCGCGCTGAATTCCAAAGCTTCGCGGACAGTCGACGTTTGCAGATGCAAATCCTGCTGCTGCACATACCCGGTCTTGCGCTGGAACGAATCGTCACGCGGATGACCGTCGACGAGCATAGAGCCAGACACGACACCCATGGTAACACGACTGGCAAGTACGTCGAGGAGGGTGGTCTTGCCAGCACCGGAAGCGCCCTACGAAAGAATATTAATATCGATGACGCAATGACTGCTGAGGAACATACCATGAGAGCAGTAAGCGTCCCAGGCTCGACCCAGCCGTTAACGTGATCGAGAAGACGACGCGGTTCGCCCTTGATCTTGATGTCGTAGCATACGTCCTCCCAGTGGAAAATAGCGGTTTGCTTCTGCAGCTTGATGCTTCCCGCGTCACCGCCGTCCGCCGCCAACGCCGCATGTGCATCGCCCCGTGCCTCTTCGTCGTCGCCCTTGGCCGAGGTCTTGGGAAGATGGCCGCGCCGGAAGACTAACACCTCGCCCTTGGACTTGGCCGAAGTAATCAGCTCCGTGGCGGTCATATAACAACCGCAGAAGAATATGATGAATGCAATGATAATGCCCAAATTCCTAGTAACGCAGAGTCAGCAAATTAGGAAGAGTCAAAAGACGACTGCATACCGCCACAAGTGCGACCGATAGTACTTGTAGGTCAGATTCAAGTAACGAGTTCCAGATACGACCGATGACCCAACTTCCGCACCGGCCGTCGAGCACACCCGATTCGCCAATGGCCTGCCGTCGTATGTCGGCCCAGAGGGTATAAACACCGAACACGCGAATTCCAGCCCATCGAATTCATTAACCATCAAGCTTTCGAAGGCATATCCAATCGGATCGAGATAGTTAATCCAGCGGAACCAAGGATGCATGCCATCGACGGGAATGGTGAAGCCCGTGTAGATGACGAGCGCGAGGATGATAAGTGCTGCTGGCGCCATCGCCTGTGAGATCGTGCGAGAGAGCGCCCCAATGGTACGGAAGATCATAGACATGGCGAGGGTAGTGAGGAACGAGAAGAGGAGGAAGATGAAAAAGTGGTCCACTTCGCGGCGGAGGTTGGCCATGAAGTAGAGGATGAGATTGAACATGATGGCGTTGAGTATCTTGTATGGCATGTCGGTGATCATGGACGCTATGGCTTCCGAGAAGGGGTGGTAGAACGCCATGCGTGTGTGCTTCTCGACGATGGGCCGCTGCTCGTACAACGAAAGGATCTGCATAAGGGTTAGATGAAATATATCCGAACTGGAACATTTCACTAACCTCGAGGATACTGCTAAAGCCGTTCATCAGGATGGCGAAGAACAGGAGTGCACTGCGGCTGTAGAAACTGCTGGTATCTGCCGGGAGGTTGTAGAACACGCTGGAAATGATAAGCGCCATAACGAAATTGCCGAAGAGAGCGGTGAAGAAGAGGGTCATGTCGCCCTTAATCGCTGGAAACCGCGCGTCAAACAAAGGCGAACTTGCATCGGCGTCGAAATGGTGTAAGGAGACTTGGAACGCCTAAACGGAATTAAGGACCAAGCGAATGGTAAGCAAAAGAGTAACACTTACATGCCCTTTGCCTGATCTTCCTTCCTCGATGCACGGAACTTGGCTAGCTCATCACCCCCGACAGGGAACTCGCGGTCAAACTCGTCAATCTGCTGCAACAAGCGCTTGCGATCCTCGCTCTCCTTCCAAGCCTTGGCAAATTCGTCCGGCGTACGAGGAACCTTGGCTTCAAAGCCCGGACGAATCTGACGCTCGGCGGGACTGGTGAGCGAAGTGAGAAAGTCGGCCGTAGTCTGGCGCGGCGGACAGTCGAAACCCATGTCCACGAAAAACTTTTTAGCCTCGTTGACAGGTCCAAAGTAGATCTGGCGCCCTTCGTAGAGCACGACAGCCTTGTCGAAAATCTAGAGAAGCATTAGAAAACATGAACGAGAGATTGCAATGAACTCACATCGTAAATGTCTTGCGACGCCTGGTAGATGGCTACCACAGCAGCGGAGCTCATGTAGTTCGTGGACATACGGATAGTCTTGACAAACTCGAGGGCAGTCGCGCTGTCCAGACCACGCGTCGAGTTGTCCCAGCACTGAAGGGGGCTCCCACTCAGCGCTGCCTCGGCGATGCTGACACGCTTCCTCTCGCCGCCGGAGACACCACGCACAAAGTCGTTGCCGACCTTGGTGTTGACCGTGTGGCTCAATCCAAAGACGGCCATGACGACATCGCGCATATGGTCGGCGAACATGTCGCGGGTAACGCCAGGAAGACGGGTGCGAGGAGTACGGGCACGGGCGGCAAACGTAAGAGTCTGGCCAACAGTGAGGTTGGGGAAGTGAACATCGGTCTCGGCGTTGTAGATGACTTCGCCGCGAAAATCTTTGTGCATGGTCTCGAGAGGAATGCCTAGATGATTGATCAGAGACTGTATTGTCGATGATACAGAAAACATACCTTGATAGTTGATATGCGCGTCTTGCTCGACGTAGAACCCATGGGTCTCACCGGCGATGGACTTGAGCAGAGTAGTACAACCACTGGAAAAGGTTGAGTTGTAAATTCATGTCGAGCGAAGTTAAACACGCACCTTCCAGGACGCCCAAGGACAACCAACATCTCACCCGCCTTGACGAGGCCTTCAAAATCACGCAAGATGTCGATGCGACGACCATGATTCCCGACTAAACTGCCAAACATGCCAGGAATATCGAGTAGGACGCCGCCAACCGTCTTTTGATGGTCGGTCGCTTTCCCATAACCAAAGACGTTCAAGCCGCGGTAGGCGATACCGGCAGTGCGCCGGGGTCGGTCGAGATCGCGTTTGCCGAGGCTGAGGAGATGGCGGATCCATAAGTGGTAGTCAAACTTGCCCGAGTTGGGATCAAGGCGAGGATCTGTGCTGCCCTCGAAAGGGTTGTCGCCCTCGGAGAGGCCCTGACGTGCGAGGGACGCGTTGGTGACTGTGCGTGCAAGTTGTACGACTTCCTCCTGGGCCTCCGCATCGATAGAGTCAAAGGCAGTGCGGGTGGAGGAGCGGTCGTGCTCGTAGACGGGAGCAACGTCTTTCTCTGCAGAGGACGGATCCATGATGAATTAAGGAAGGGGGGGGAATGTGATACAGAAGAGAGCGGTCGAGGGCCATAATATATCAAGGACGACTTGTCCGGTTGACTGTCCCAGAAAACATAATGGCTGGGTCCTTTTTCCGTCGACGTCACCGGAGCTTTTCTTCCGCTGATAAATCCCGGAGAGTTCCTCCGTACACGAAGATACGGCACCTTCAAAGTCTCGCAAAAGCGTAGTTTCGGGTGCCGTCCGCGACGGATGTAGGTGAAGAAAGACAATGTACAGGAGGGAACATGAGGGTAGGTGTCAAGCCAGGGAATCAAGCCTATCACGTCATGAGAACATCAGGAGTCTTCCACTTTTGGACAGTCGAGCCTCGACTCATGCGTCATGACCAACGAATTAACATTCATGAAGACTTTCCGCCACCGCGGAAAGCCCAGAGACTTGACAAATCTCCGAAAAGTAGCATAGATGTTACTATCATTGACACATACCCACTATCACCGAATCTAGGCATCACCGCCCATGTTTCTGTCAGGCAAAGTCTAAACAAACAGACGCGACTCATCAGTACAGAGAATCCATTCTGGCATCGCCCACCGATCCAATTAGATATTACGCGTGTCCAAGGCAACCATGATGATGAGCATGTACAGCCTTTGAAGTAGCTGCACTTGCCTCCTCAAAAGAACTTGCGCGCCTCGCCTGATTTCCGGATGATCTTTGGAATCTATCAGGGCGGAGCCATTTCATGTATCGGTCCATGCCTGATCCCACAGATGCCTCTACTTTATCGTCCACGCAAGGTCTTCAATCGAAAATACTTAACTTTTGTTTCTCTTCTCATGATCATTTCTTATTCAACGACTACCTGTTGTGCCTCGTACGGATGTCTACTACGGCAGGATACTACGAAGGAGATTAGCCTCTAAAGCTCCCTCGCTCCTGGTTCTCTTGGTACGATTGAAGACTTCACAATGTAAGTAATCAAGGAACGACTAGTACAAGAGACGTCACAATTTTTTTGATATTGATACAGTACCCCTTCGGCTCATCTCCTGTACCACCAAGTCACGCTACTGGTAATGTGTATCGTGAGAACAGTGGCGGCATCAACCATCATCACGGCATCATCAACACTCTTTCGTTTCCTCTCCCATGCCAAAATACGGTTACTTCCAACCCAGCGACGACTTTACCCGCATATTCTATCCAACGTCAAAAGGAAACGCTCTTTGGGAGCCATCCCCACGGATGGCACTCAGGCGGGACGGCACGATTGGGGACGGCTACTGGCCCAAAGGGATGCTCATAGGCGACCTAATCTTACGCTCCCCGAAAGGGTACGTTAGCTATCTCTGGAATGTCACTCTTCCGTCAGACGATCTACGCAACATTCGTGGACCGCGTGGTTTCCAGCATTTGGTTCTGGACGCGGCTACGGATATTAGCGTTAATCCTGAACGCTTTCCTCCATGCAGCATTTTCTGCAGTGAGCCTTTCATCACCGAACATCTGTGTGTGTTATACCACCATAGACGCGCGTCTCTTGTACTTATATGCCGATTATTCAGAGACGCGCCCCACAAGCTGAGAGTCACAAGCACGGCAAGTGAGGGCGCTATTTTCGCTCTCCCTTTAGGAGGCGCCTCCTACGAATGTACTCCTTCGGGATTACTCAAGTTACGCGACTTTGCGCTTCAGCACGGCATCCACTGGCATGAGTACGTGTCCGGCGGACTTGGGTCCGATTGGACAAACGGGCTCATGTGCCTCGTCACCGGGTGCGAAAAGACGCGTTACTGGGCCTCTGCGTTTTATATGGATAACAACGCCGACCTCGGAAGCTTCTCCATAGACATCGACATGACGGTTTCTGGCGATTCACAAGTATTCCGCCGGAATGATGCTTTTCAGGGGAATGTGCGATCGCATCAGGAAGGCGAAGACGATAGTAGAGAGACTACCGTTGACCGGCACTGTCTAGCGTTTCGCGCATTTCATATATCCTTGAAGCCGTCGCTGTTCTTGGACCTTCCGTATGTGAAGAAGATGTATGAAAAGCCTTCGAATAGGTTTTCATTTCTTCCACCGGCGTTTCAGCCTCCAGTTAAGTCTTATGAGCAACGATTTCCGGTATGTAATCGACGGCGTTTATTTCAAAGCGCTTATCCGTGTTGTTTAGACTTTTCATCCTTCATTGGCGATAAATCAGCTTATTCACCAATCAGTTTGTGCTTTGTCAATCCCGCTTCGTTGGTTGTTGAACGTTTAACAGGCTCCGAAGCTCGTGATTGTTCTCGTACACGACAATGATATAACGACGACCTTGGAACTGGTGAGTCAATTGCACGCCACAGCTGCCGCACTGCCAAACACGCTGTCAGAATAACAACCAACTACCTACCGTGCGGGAACTTTCATATCGAATGACTTTGAGCACAGTCGTCGCATGTACTTCAGGTGAATTCGGCATCTTCTTCGATTTATTTACGGGAAACTGACGCGCTTTCTAGCTAATAGCGCGTACCTCATTAATCGTTCAGAGTACGATCCTGGATTCATGGGGCGGTTGTTCGGTTTACTTCGGAAACCACTTGCTTCCTTCGGCATTTTATGCTTTGCTGTGGTTAACGTGTAATTCAGGACAAATAGAGCGGCTGCATAGGACTGAACTCGTTGAGGACGGATGGCAGATAAAGCTTGAACCGTTCAGTTCACGCGTACTACTCTCTGGAAGGGGGCTGCCTATCTAGTGAATGGGATGTGGCTGAATTCGACATGCAAACGAGGTTCTGGCTAGGTTCTGGCTTGATGTCCGTCAGTGTTGGTGTCGGAAACCGAGGTACTCAGACTGAAAACCTACCTTTAGAGATCGAGGAAATAAGTCATTGGTTATACTTCGAGGACGTATCAGCGCCTCTAAGCTGGGATTATGTGCGCTACAATCAGGAAGTGTCGATGCTAATCCCGGCATGGAGAAATGGACTGAGTCAAAGTACTGCGGGCGCGGCCCCGCAATTTGGCCGTGGCCGCTACCGTGCATGCACGGTAGCGGCTCACGGCCGCACGGTAGCACAGCCACAGCCTAAGTTGCGCCACCTTCCACGTCCGCAGGAGCATCTACTTTCGAGCGGACGAGTTATGCGTCGGCTATAACATGTATCAATGAACACATCTCTGTAACAGAACTTTGTGTGGTCAGACCAAGAATCACCGAGAATGAGCAAAGTTTTTCTGGTCGCCGCTAGCGTGCGCACGGTAGACCCTGCACGGGCCACGGTCGCACGGTACTCACGGCAGCGGTCACGGTCGTCTGCACGGTAGCGGCCACGGTACACTTACGTCACGCACGGTAGCGGGTGTACTGCGAGCTAGAGAGCACCACGAGTACTTACTCGAGTTGACTCGGCACTCGCCGGGCAAGTACTCGTGACCCTAAACTAGTGTTCATCACTCGTCATGTGACTCGAGTCTTAGTGACTCGAGTTCGAACGAGTCGAGTCACACGAGTTCAGCGAGTACTGTAGCGTTTCGACCGTAACTTCACAGCCTGTGACCCATTATGGTCTGAAGTTACAGCAAACAGCTTCACAGACCCTTAAATTGCCTTTTTTGGACAGTTCCGCTTATAGCGGGACCTGAAATTTCCTTATTTGGAGGCTCGTGCCTGACCAAAGTGGTCCGTGACCCGTTATGATGTATATATAGCTTCACTTCAAAGACCCCCGTGACCCGTTATGTGAATTTGCGGTCGAAACACTACAGTACTCGCGAATCAACTCGCGAGTACTCGCCGAATCTTACGATACATAGTAAAAAATCATAAAACAATTGATATTTCTAAGTATAAGGCATATGAGAAGGCATAATGTAGGTAGACATGTCAGCGGATTGCATAGAAGAACATAAGTAGACGAATGGGCGAGTACTCGCCGCGAGTCGGGATGTTCTGAAACCTGTGTGCGAGACTCTTGGCAGACTC
This sequence comes from Mucidula mucida, assembly GCA_015501055.1. NCBI lineage: Eukaryota > Fungi > Basidiomycota > Agaricomycetes > Agaricales > Physalacriaceae > Mucidula > Mucidula mucida. The sequence goes on along the minus strand of JADNYV010000119.1, from coordinate 60,485 downwards.
GAGTTTCTTAGGCTCGCGAGTCGGGTCGAATCCGATCACCGAGATGCCCGAGGCGAGCTGAATCACGAGTTACTCGCGGATTCGCCCGACTTGTGGTGATCTCTACTGCGAGCACGGTTGCACGGTAGCACGGTAATCGCACAGCACTGACACGGTAGTGCTCACGGTTGTGACAGGTGCGTGTTACACCGGCGTTACCGTCTGACTTTCTTGTTGTACACGTTATACTCGTTAATCGGGCACTGTCAGTACAGCAATGACCAGGTGCTTTCAGGTATATCACCACTGTTTGGTACGCTGAATTTCAGAAGAAATCTCAGCTCCATCCTTCTAATCGTCGGAAATGCTCCTAGTGGACTTGTTGGATTCAATCCGGACCCTACGTACACCTTTATCATTCCTAACACTACGAATTCCCTTTAATTCTTGCGTCCCACTTTTTTATTCACCACCGCTACTGTTAGGGCTGAGTGCACGTAATGACTTGAATAGTACTAGATCTTTTTGTACCAGTCGTAGAATGCCGCAGGTACTGTATATATAGCTGTAAATATCAATGCAGATTGTGCACGAGGCGGACTCGGCCTCATGACATTTGTTCACCTCACAGACAATGAACGACAGGATTACTGTCAGTGGAAGAGCCGGCATCAATCAGGTGAAGACGAACACAGGTCGTGTGAGAGCGACCTCTGTGAAAATAGCTGCACCTCTTGAGAGCGCTCAGCGAACCCGTGTGCGCAAGACAGGATTACCGTGACTCGTGAGTCTCAGCAGCGAAACGGTAACATAAGAGGACAGTGTGTACAAATATGGCACTGCAGTCGAATATGAGTTCAACCCACCCGCATAGTTGGGAAACAGGCCTAGTTTAACTGTGAGGATGTCTATCCAACCCATACGCCCGCCTGGTATTGCGCTCAGAGCGGAGAGCCGCATTCCATGTGGGACGTGGTTTGACCTCGCGGGATAGCCGCGCCGTTCGCGAGTGCAAGCATAACGAAGATGATGAGTAGGGCTGTAGTTGTGCTTGGTGTTGAAAGGGGAGAAAGACCATTGTGTGAAGAGGGAGAAAGAGGAGGGTGTAGACAACACTGTACTTGCCGGGATGAAGGTAAAGGCGAGGACAGGACCAAGCTTGTTGAGGAGGGAGGACAAGACCAAATTCTTGTCGGGATGAAGGCTAGCTTGAGGAAGCCATCTGGCGCCCGAATTTACTGTGATGCGGAAAATAAATGACTGGACACTATAATGCAAACCGATACATGCACCAAATTCTTCAATGTCCAATGATCCTGCATGCCGAGAATGCGAGTCGCCCAAGGAGAAATTGGGGGAACAATAATGGAGTCTCATATTGAGATCTGTGGCGGTTATGCCAGATGCACCACAAGTTAGCGAAGAAGGAAACTATATATATTCATGGTTTACTAGGCTCGTCGTGATGGATGGTCATGGACGAGAGGCAAGACGCGATCGCTCCATAGCAGCGTTACGCTTTCAAGTCACAGTGTGACCACGTCTGCGTAACGTAACAGGGTCCATCACGGCAGTGATGCACGGTAATGATGCACGGTAGCGGCCGCGGTAACGGTAGCGTGCACGGTAGCACGGTAGCGGCCACGGCACTTTTGTGGTGCCCCTGCGGGCGTGATGGAGGGACGTTGACAGCGGGAGAAGCGTACGACAACTGGTAGGATAGACGCGGTGATGTTGTTGGTATCAACGCGACATGCGTCTCATGCAGACGTCCAATTCACTCGTTGTTAGATAGTGTAAGGTGTGAAGTAATGACAGCGCTTCAGCAAAAGGCACGGCGATGGGATAGGTAGTTCAGGCAGGGAAGGCGCCAAAGGACCCGAAGGCCAAGGAAAGAAGGCGGGAAGACAGCTGGAGGCGAAGCACATCAACCGAATTCATTATACTCCCATCATCACCCTTCGCGTGAGATCCAGTGCAACGAAAGTCGAATCTTGATCATATAATGAACAGAGCCAAACAAGGCTTGACAATAACCAACACGAACGAGGTGCTCCTTTACATCTTGCTCTGATCTTGCTCTTGTAACGATCCTCTATCTGCATTACACCCTGAGCCGTCATTGCGTGATTCCTTTCGCGCTAATCAACGTATGGCATTCCACTGAAGGCGGTGCACTGATCAGCATCAATTGCATGTGGCACGGATGCTTGTTCTCACCGGTGCATCTAGCCACGTCCTCCACAACCCCCACGTCCTCCTCTTATACTGTAAATAAGAGCACCCTCATTTTGATATCGAATCTGCCCGCCCGCCCGCAGGATGCATGGACTGGTCTCGCCTCTCTGCCGATGATCCCCGCGAATTCGTGGCACAGCAAATACTACAGCTGTTATGGACCACCGATAGCCCGTGGAAGACCATTGATTCCGTCAAGCCTGATGTCGCTTTGATAGTGATAGATGTTTTACAAACTGTTCGTGTTTCTTCCTTCCCAGTTTGGTTTACTTCTCATACCGGGATAGGAATTGGATGCTGGACCGTCCAATGAGCGATATCGGACGACATGCATGAAATCCCTGCGCGTTTTGGGAAAGCATCACGATATCGTACCGACTTCGTTCTTTTGCCGGAATGTGAGGCGTGACGGAGCCTTTCCTGTCTCGGGTGGAGGATTTGCGGTTAGTGCTGTTTACTGTATTCAGATTCCGGCTGATAAATAGCGCTTTAGGATATTTGGAAAGGGACCATGGAGGAAAAACCCGTTTGTCTCAAGGTTTTGAGGCTCTTCTTAACGGGCAGCGCGAGAGAAGAACTGTTAAAGGTGCGCCTGTAGTGCGATTATCTGGGACAGACTGATCTTATCTACCCCAAGGATTTCTGTCACGAAGCATTGGTCTGGAGGCAGCTTCGCCATCCGAATGTTCTCCCTTTTCTAGGAGTTACCCTCACTTTGTGCGCGCCTAGTTTCTGCTTGATATCGCCATGGATGGAAAACGGGAACATAATATCATTTCTCCAGCGATATCCGTCGCACGACCGCCTAAAAGCAGTGCGTACTCCCCACAGTTTTGTCATAGATTACCTGACACTGCTAGATCTGTGAAATCGCTCAAGGCATTCGGTACTTGCACGAGCTAGATCCCCAGATTGTCCATGGAGACATCAGAGGCGTACGCGGCTACCATGACTATACACGGGTTGTGAAGCTTATATTATTCTAGGCGAACATTCTCGTCAACAACGAACTGCGCTGCTGTCTAGCGGACTTTGGTCTTAGCCTCGTCGCTGAATCCCAGACACCAGCTAGTTCCGCGATGGTACTGCGTGGCTCTATCCGGTGGCTTCCACCTGAGATGATGGATTATTCGCTCTTTGATCACTCACGTGTCGCGGCGAAGGACATATACTCCTTCGGGTGCACCATTATCGAGGCACGTCGTCTATATCTTTCATCATGGGGCATACGTTTAATTCGTCGTAGATTCGTCGTAGATATACACGGGAAAGGCTCCGTTTTGGCATATCAGAAGTGACGCGGCGCTCATTAATGAAGTATTAACTCTCAAGAACAAGCCGCCTCGACCATCGGCAGACGAGCTTCCTTCGGATGAGCTGTGGGCATTGATTGAATCGTGCCTTTCTTCATCTCCAAAGGATCGCCCAACTGCGACCACCGTACTTGGACAGCTTCGGATAATGAATGGATTCTGTTCGACATGTCCAGATGATTCACCTGGCCCTTACGTCTACCAGCGAGTGCTCGCTACCCCATCAGCGGATGCAGCTACACCATCTGGACAAGTGCCAATGTCTTCGGCGGACCTCGTCATCATCCGGGTTGATAAACCCCTCGTCGGGAACAGCACGTCACGACGACCATCGCTGACGTTGAACACAAGAAACCTTGTTCCCTCCAATAACTCCTCTCCGGACTCTTCCACGGCTTCGAGTACCGCTCATGGGCGTCTTTCGGATTCCACCAGCCGACTTCGACCCAAGGGACCGCGTAGTCCTTCTACTGCCGGTGGAAATATATCACCCGACTCGGCTCAAAGTGAACATGGACCGACCCATACCAAGTTTGCGGTCACGCCACCTACTCCGATGGATAACATCGCGCCTCTCTTATCACCCGTCACACCTCCTTGCATCAAAAAGCGTGTCGACACTACACGTCTTTTGCCTCCCAAGACATCATCAAAGAACAGACAAGCCATCAACGGCCTGTTCAAAGCCTGGGCGAGCAAGCCGGGCGACGTCGTAGTCAAGAGTCTCCCAAAACCAGTGTTGCGTACGCTCCTTTCTATTACTTTGTTATGCACTTGTGTTTATGTTTGTCAAAAGCTCCTTTCAAATGGGTACGAGGTGTTCCCATCGCGGTCGGCGCCTATAGCCAGATATCCTTTGCTTTGAACGCGGCCGTGGGCGAGGTCATGGTCGTCAAGCAGGTGGAAATACCCGCGAACAGGGAGCAGTCGCTGCATCATCGTGCGTCGCGCATGATCAAGCACATGTACGAGATGCTCAAAGACTTGAAATATCCAAATGTCGTGCGGTGCTTGGGTCTTGAGTTGAATACTTCCGGAGCGAGCTTGTCAGTCTTTCCATGTGCCATTCCTCATACTTTCTCTAACGCCTCTTAGATTTCTCGAATACGTTCCTGGAGCGACTATCCACGACCTCGTGAAGAAGCACGGAACATTCGGCGATACCGAACTGACCAAGTTCTTCCTGGGACACGTCGTCGATGGCATTGCGTTTCTGCATTCCCAGGGTGTTATTCATAGGGTACATGTCACCACGCTCCTCCGTCCCATTCCTTCTCTGATCCCATGCATAGGATCTTAAAGCCGAGAACGTGCTTGTCGAGGAGAATGGTCGATGCAAGATCACATGCTTTGGCGTCTCGAAGCGCATCGATGATTTGGGGGCACGCACGAAGACACCGGTCCATGGGAGTGTGTTCTGGATGGCGCCCGAGGCGATGAGCCTGGAACGGCAGCATGGGGCGGGTGTCAAGGTCGATGTATGGAGTATTGGATGCATTGCGTGTGAGATGTGGGCGGGAATAGACTCGGAGCATGATCTGCCAGACGTCGAGGTACTTTGGGACGTTTCAATTGCATTGCACCTTTCACTGATCTGACATCTGTAGCCTGAGGATTGGTATCAAGTCCTTCCTGCGGAGGGGATTTCTGAATTGGCAGAGGATTTTGGCAAAAGATGCTTCGTCGTGTGAGTTGCTGGTTTGTCGGAGCTTGGTTTTCAGTGTTTTCATATCTCTTTTAGTGATCCGCAGCGGCGAGCGTCTGCTGCTGAGCTGCAACGTCATGAGTATTTGGATGTAGATCCTTCCTGGACATACCCCGGATTCAGTTCATAACCGTTATCGCCGTGACTTGCTCTCGATACTTATATTTCATGGACGACACATACGTACCGTTATTCATCTTAATAGTTCGAACCGAAATCGGGCTTGCTTATCACCTGACTCCTTGACAGTGAATGCTGTTCATACCTATTTCTGCTAATCAGCAAGTTGTATCGCACATCATGACGTATCCTCCGACTTCGGTGGCGTCAAGCAGATAGTACCAGTGCCACTGGTGCACCTAGCGGCTCGGAGTCCATCTCGTAATGATGGATTCTAGGTTTGATAGTACTTGTGCTATCATTGTTATAACAGGCAGGTTAATCTGTGAAGATGGTACCTTCTAGCTTTCTAGTAAGGCGATGAGGTGCAGAAATGATCTGGATCTTCATTGAAAACTCGTGGTCGGATCTTGGCACTTGGTTGATGCGGACGACACGATCTTTGTAGGTCCCCCTTCACACACCAGCACTGTTTCACGACTCGTTTTTCGTATTCCCTTTGTGCTATTCTCCTTCCATTCACACTATTCACGACCACGTACCAAACTCGTGTCTGGAAACCCATCAAGCATGTACTTCTCTTTGTGTGGACAAGGCAACGCAGCGGAGGTGTCCCTTACCCCGCGGCGCTAAACTTCTCGTATCAAAGAGGAAGTTTTCATTGAATGGTGTATTTTGACTTGAGGTCTACGGCTTCCCTTACCGCCGCGTGCTGTCCTTTAAGCGCCACATCAGCCATCTCAAACGCTACGCTCTAATAATGCAATCGCGTCTTGTCCTCGGTCCCCTGGTGTCCGTCTAGCTATCACCTTAGCTGTCATTCTTGGGGGCGTAACTGGTGCGACGATCAGAGCTAACATCTGCAGCGGTTGTCTAACTGTCCTTGTCTCGACCCATGGCGTTTGGAAGGTGATGCCCGAAAAGGAGGCGTAATTGAAACCACGTGAACACGAGGCGGAGCCACGAAGCGTCGGCCCTGCGCCTCTCCTGCGCGGAAGTAATAACGTCTTCGGAATCCTTTGTGTCATACAATACAATTAGACACACCTCTCCTTCATTTTCAGGCCTCTCCCAATTCGGGATTCTCAAGGGAATCGACGGATTAGGATCCGCACATGTTTTTACGAGCCAGCTGTTCGTTCGTTTATTGTCTAGGCGCGCAACGGAGATACGCAGGGTAAAGGTGCGTTATTGTCAACCGCCCGGAAAAGGAAACTAGTGATGGCGATCTCTCTTTTGTCTTCCCATCACCCTTTTTGTCTTTTTTCACCACCTGCCTTTCCAGAAATCCCCACACAACAGGAGAAGATGTCTCGAATAACAAAAAGACGTCGCTTTGAGGCGTTTTTCTTTTTGTTTTGCCATCCGTCATCCATAACGGGCTATGCCCATTCCGTCCTGTGCATGGACTATATAACCTGCAAACGTGAGTCAACTTCGTTTCGTGCTCTTTCGCATTAACGGTTCCGTTCCGTCTACATTTCGAATTCCCTTAACGGCCCCAGACCCGACCTAATACACGATGCCCCACTATAGCCAAAAGCCCCGAGGCCACCGTCTCTGCGACCAGTGCGGCGCTGTTGAGAACCCAGCTATCGCCAAGTTCCGCTTATGCGGAGGATGTGTACGTCTTTGTCCACCCCCTTCTTTCATCCCGATACTAAGAGCTCTTTCAGCTTGTCACCCAATACTGTGTGCGCGCCGATCCCTTACCTCGCCCCCCGAGTGATAACACTGACCCTATGACTCATTAGTCCCCGGCCTGCCAAAAGATTCACTGGCCCGTACACAAGACTGTTTGCCACCACACATCGAGTCAGCTATCGTCGGCGAAGCAGGTGTATGGGGAGAGCGACGTTGCCCGCAATCTCCGTAAATTCACATCGGCATATAACACGCTGCTGGGCTGGGTCGGCTTCCAAGCATTGCAACTCAAACGCATTCCTTCCAATATCCGCTCGAATGCGCTCCTCATAGAGCTCACCCCTCGTAGCAGTAGTGACGCGAGTCGTCGGTAAGTCCCAGTACTCCCTTTCATCTATTTAAGTTTTCTTATCCCCTTCTCACAGGTTTTCCATCGCCGCCACGCACATCATCCCACGAACGTATATCAACGATCCCGTTGTCATAGCCGATATCCAGCGTCGCGAGGAGCGGTGTCGACATGGTGGGGGGATTGGGACGCTCGTGATTGTGATCCAGTGCGGGTCCGTGAGCCAGGTGATGCCGGTCGAGGTCGACGCGCCCTCAAGAATAACATGGGATATGCGCGACGATTGGCTGAGCACGCTCCACCACTGCGTGGAAAGCGGCCAGACCGAGTTTTTGCCAAAGTCGACTACGTCGAGAGGGTGCGTGTTTTTTTTTGGGGGGGATGATGGCGTTTGACTGATGGCATCTATGTACAGCGTCATCTACGGATGAAGTCCTCTTTTCCTTTTACGCCCGCGCGCGTGCGGAATGTTGATCCATTCGACGCGCCCTTCTCTTGCATATCCACCCACATTGTTTCAATTACTATCGTTTCTCATCGTCGCATGGGACCCTGCACTGTGTATACTACTGTATCTTCGTATTTCTTATACCCTGTCATTTATATTGCTTTCGTTCGCTGTACCACCGCTGTCTTTGTAGAACACCCCGCAGACTTAATGGCATTTGATCATGACCGTCTTATCTTCCAGCTGTTCTACGGCATTCAGGGGAAGTTATATCTTGACCCGAGACGAATTATTCGGTCCTGTGTACGTGTTCTTCTCCGAACGCTCATCGTTTCGTTTTCCTGAAATGACGCGTCCTTTTCTATCTACAGTCACAGTACCAAGAAGGATGCAGTCCACCAGAATCGAATGTCTCTGGTGTACATGAAACTCTGGCAGGAGTTAACATTTGTGGCGACCGCGGAAACTGCTCTGTTGAAGACTTGAGTCGTACCATCCGAGTCACATCCTAGGCTATCCTCCAACACATTTACACTGTCTTTTATCCGCTTCTGAGTTCTTCCCAAGGCCATTTTTCTCTCTGATCTCATAGCTGCATCACACCTCGTCTTCTTCTTGCTCGCCGTCAGATCTTTCCCCAACTCCTTAATCCCAGCGGTTTCCTGGCTATCCTCGAATCCATAATTCAAGGTATCATAGACGGCGTCAATCAAGTCAACGAGGTCTGTTTTTTTCCTCTTTCCAGTCACCGCAGAAACGTGCTATGCTGTCAGTAGCCTCAAGATTCCTCTTTCCGACTACACACAATTGACTGTGATGGCGTCTAGTAGAATCAAGAATTGAATTTCAAGGTCGGAGGCTTGGTTGGGTGCGTGGTTTACTTTTGCGCGCTCTTATAGGTGTAATGATGTTTAAGGTACGAGCTTTGAGATTGGGGGAGTGTACCTTAACGGGCGATGGTGGGTTTCTGAACGACACTGAATAGGTGCTATCTGGGAAGGGAAATTTCGGACACAAAAGGAAACCGCGGAGGGTAGTGTTCGTGTCGCCGGTCCAATAACCTCAGTGCGGGCTTCTTCACATGCACTGAGATTCTGATTATCCATCTACTGTGGTCGACAGACTGACTTTTCGACTTGTTTGGTATTACTCCTAGACCATACGAATCCTCAAGAGGGCAGCGGGGATCGTTTTCTTATCAGAATAATGTACATAGCTCGGATCAGGCCGCCACAATGGCAGCAAACATCCCTCTTAGCTCAGCGGTAGAGCGCGTCACTAGAGATGGACAGTGTTCAAGGGAATCAAGGATTCGGCTTGTCCTTTGTATCCGTGGCGCAATTTACATCTTCAGACCTGCTTGTAACATTACAAATAGCCTTGCACTCTTTTGAACACTCCAGGTGACAGAAGCACTATCAAAGAAAGGACTTATTGTTGGGGATCTTGCGCTGATGGTACATTTTGTGCATGCTTATGATGATCAACGCACTGACTTGTTATGAACCGCCATATTTTCACTAGGGATGTGTGCCGTACCGTATGTACGGTGCATATGGTATGGCATACGGGTTACGGTACCCGTACCGTGAGCAATCTTGGAGTACGGTCAACGGATCGGTCATACGGCCGTGATACGGTCACTCACCTGGTGGGGTCAGATTGTCTTCAAATCGCTATCCATCCAGTAGCAGACCCCTCATGTAGAGTACCAAGGACAAACACAATCTGATGCTGGCTGAAATGTGTCGTGGATGTCGCTTGAAGACCTTGCCAGCGATGGCTTGTTCTGTTATGAATCGCCATATTTTCATATTTTCAATCTTATCATATCTTATCGAGGGCTTGTCTTATCAACCAACGGACTGTTTCATCATCTGTTTCGTCACCAATCACACACCTTTTCATTACCAAAGCCGTACTCATGTCGGACACACGCCCAACATATGGATGACATCATACATGCTGATACCTCATGGACTTCCTATTGTATACACACCACCAACACTTGTAGCACATATGGTTAGTTTCAGTATTATTACTTACATGCAGTTACCACTCGTATTTAATGGTTTCACGGACTAGTAGCATACAACACTGGGTCAAGGGCATGGAGCATCTCTAGCGGAAACGTGTATGGACAAGGAGTCCCAAACACAGACTTACTAGTATATAAGCAGTAGTGTAGCATCATTGTACTTTAGTTCCAATCTTGTTTATACACCTGACCTAGCCTAGTCTTACGAACATGAACACTTTCTTCCTTAGTTCTTGCTGTGGTACCTGGTTTAGTCTTGTGGCTATAGTCAGTCGCTAACAGGGTACTACCTCGCCTGCAGTTGATGCAGGTTGCAGAAGAGAAACTGAGGGCAGACCAGCTCAATGTATTCCTGTGTTTCTATGCCGATAGATTGTTCCCTGAGTCCTTGTAAGTAATACTAGCCGAGACAAGAAGGAGCCTCCAGTCTGTCACTGCAGCAGCGCGTTGCGGCAGGTGATTATAGCCTTGTTCAGCAGCACCATCTGTTGATTCTCTCGTGCCATATTCCATTTTGCCTTGACACCATGTGCACATGCAAACATCACATAAAGACAACCTGAGAGGACACATTTGAGTATAAAGCACCCCACTGATGCCCAATGAAGTTGTGGATTGGGATATCACTATGAATCAAAGCATTGCTTGTGGCGCACTCACCGTAGACTTTGCTAGTTAGATGGGAAAATACTGTTGTGTCGTCCCTCTTAGCTCAGTGGTAGAGCGTGTCACTAGTATAATGAGCAAAGATGAGTGATGACGAGGTGAGTCGTTCAAGTCGGCTAGAGGGAATGCAGATATTGCAGTGCCATGGCACACTGTTTTTTGATCTGTGGCGTTTGGTTGACAGTGTAAGGGATTCTTATTGCTCTCTCTATAGAACCGATGTATGAGGGCTAAAGGAGACAACAGACAATGTACATGCAGACGGACGAATCGCATTCTTAGGCATACAGCATACAATAGCATAAGCATCGTTATCGACTACGGTCTACCGGCCTGCGCCAGGAACGTTCCGCCTCTCACGGCGGGGTGCGCGATCGGGGATGATGGGCTGCGCGACGGTAACAGGGATCGAATCAAAGTTGAGCGCATGGAGGAGGTCCTGCACCAGCATAAGCGGAGTCAAAGCAAGCACATGTAATAACATACCTTTGTCTCCTGGTCAACCTCAAGCTCGCCCTCGAGAGCAGACACCTCCGGGACATAGTTATCCTTACGCTCGCGCTCCTCCTCCTGGAGCTTGAACGAGATGCCGCGGACGGGGCCCTTTTGGATGCGCTTCATCAGATGCGTCGTGAACCCCGAGATTTTGTTGCGCAGGCGTTTAGAGGGCACCACGGCCTGCAAGAGGTTTAGTCAGAGCGGACGAGCAGGAAAGGAACGCAAGGCTACGCACGACTTCATCGACGATACGCTTGTTGGTGTGGAAATCGAGGGTGAGGCGGGGGTAGTACTTTTCGATGAGCACTCGGCTCGCGCGCTTGGTCGTCTTGGTGCGGACTCGGCCCTGTGCGAAGAATACGTCGGCATTAGCGAGCACAGCGACGAAGAGGGCGCACCATGTTGCTTGAATGTCTTGTTGCTAGCGGTGGTCTGCTTGTAGAGAGATCAAAAATCAATCGGGGGTCCGGAATTCTCCGGGTGGCTTACCAGTTGCTGATGTCATGTTCTCACGGTTTTTTGAGTGTGATTGCTGATGATCGCGGTCCCCTTAATCTTTTGTTCTTCTGTCTTCAAGTCTCCCCTCCAGTGCGTGCGCTATGCCCGGTCGAATCCTATGGGACACTCCCCGGGCAGCTAACATGATTTTTTATAGAAAAAGCTAGCCATACTTGCTTTGCACATTCCACTGCAAAATGGTCCGCGTCTCTGTCCTCAATGATTGCTTGGTGCGTGTTTTCCCATCTTGCACCCGAATTTTCATGAACACGCATCTACAGAACAACATCGTCAACGCCGAGCGCCGCGGCAAGCGCCAGGTCCTCATCCGCCCCTCCTCCAAGGTCGTCGTCAAATTCTTGTCCGTCATGCAGCGCCACGGATACGTGCGTCTACGCTTTCCTCCATCCACCGCACATCCTAACCCCCATTGCTAGATCGGTGAATTCACGATCATCGACGACCACCGCTCCGGCAAGATCGTCATCGAGCTCAACGGCCGCCTCAACAAAACCGGCGTCATCTCTCCCCGCTTCAACGTCCAGGTAACCCAGATCGAGAGCTGGGTCAACTTGCTCCTCCCCAGTAGAGGGTTTGGGATTATCATTCTCGTATGTTTCCTTCTCCGTTCCCTATCCATAATCTAACATCTTCTTTTTGTAGACCACGTCCTCCGGTATCCTCGACCACGAAGAGGCGCGTCGCAAGAACGTTGGTGGTAAGCTTTTGGGATACGTCTATTAGGGCAATCTTAGGGTACAAAATATGTCGCATGTATGATCCATGCTGTATGCAATGCAATGCTTGTAGCATCCACATCTAGGACGCGTATCATACAGTCAATCAGAGTGTAGGCGTTGCAGTTTCATGCAAGCCAATTCTTGGCATGTGCTGTGTGTATATTAGTGCTCAAAAGTCGTGGAGGAATCGAGCTTATGCCGCAAGCGCTTACAATCCGACGCTGCACTCAATCCGGGTCTACACAACTCAATACAACTAAGAGCGACGCAAGTCTTTATGCTACAAGAAATGCGCCACATGGACAAGCAAAAAGTCGTCTCATAAGACCAGCTCCTTTTCCCTCTAGCCGACTTGAACGACTGACCTCGTCTTAACAAGTGGTACGATGGATGGTCAATACTAGTGACGCGCTCTACCACTGATGGGCCCAGGATTCCTACTGCTGTTATGAGAAAGGGTGAATCAAATGTCGCCGCGCGTCAAAGAACCACTTCTGTCATCTCCGTTAGCAGCAACGCTAATGTTGTCCCCATCATTCAAGTTTAGGTACCCATGTCCGAAGAAGGTTGCTGCATCCAATGATACCTGGAATACGCGCAAATGATCTAATGACTGAGACGTGTTCTGGTCGCAAACATCCCGAGCCAATACAATGCGCTCGAGAAATACGTGGTCCAAGGTGAAGAGCAAAGACAGGGTGAGATGGCGAAGACAACAACAAGTTTCTGGTAGTTTCTCAGACAACTATTCTGTGATTATGTGGTGATCTGACCTACTAGGAGTGCGGCAAAACGGGTGTACGGAGAATAGAGCTCTGCTACGAGGTGGGCGGGCTTCGACTGACTGCTTCTTCCTTTGGTTCAATTTGCCTTTTGTGGCAAACAAGGGGATCTGAGGGCAGCCACCCAGCTTCAAGATGTGACTGTACGTTCATTTTGGAAACTCCCAGCGCGTTTTTTGCCCTAGGGAATAACAGATAGATCGAGGACATCGTATTGCGGATGCGCGAGATTCCGATTCAAATCTTTGGGCTACGTCTCAAACTTGCCATACACCTGACGACAGGATCGTTCATTAACAAGGACATTATTGTTGGGCCAGAGTACGTCTCGGACAGCAGGCGGTTCACCCAGAGCGTCACAGATTTCTACACTGCCGAAGACCTAGAGGTTACGCCGTTTGGCTTACACTGGATAGTTTTTCGATTCGTAGCGTACTTCTGCATGGTTGAGGGTACTGTATCCTCAGAACGTTCATGGGGACATCAAAAATATGCATTCATTATAAATTAAAAAAAAAAGTCCAATCGAAAAGACGTAAATGAAACCACCCCAACCGAGTCTCTTATCCGCGCACACCGGCAGCCTACACCGGAGAGGCAAACTGTATAGTACGGGGTCTTCCCATCGTGTCTGAGGTAACAACACCAATGTATGTCGGGGGGTAAACGTTAGTGTGGTATACAGGTCCGAAGTGTCGACATACGTTCGTGAATCCGCCATCACCCATAAGAGTGAATGTCCCGTTGTCAGCCGTCTCCCGCGGACCCGTTGTAAGGCTTACCCAATAGTCCCCCCAATATCCAACTCCTGGTGTCTATGACCCCAGTCGACCGCCCTCAACACCATCAAAAGCGACCATATGTGCGGTATGGACAATCACGTAGTTGAAGGATGGCTCCTGCATTTGAAGTCCGCCAACAACGTCTTGCGTGAACCGGGCTCGTTTCTGCGATTAATCATCCATTAGTATCATAGGAAAGGATGGAGGGTTGAACTTGACTTGCATCCCCATCGGAGGCTACCCCGTCCATAAAGAGCCTGTTTGGATACTGGCAGCGGCAGTTCTGCCGCTGCCGCTGCGAGTGGCTGTGCACTGCCGGCAAGTGCCGCAGAGTGCTCACTGCTACTTTCTCGTGTTCAGCGCCACACAGAAGGCGCCGCCGGACTACTAGAGTTCTGAGAATGTCTCATAATGACTATTTGGTACCATTGGGACCGCTAAAGTAGTGGAAGTATGACTATAATGAGGAGACAATGTAGAATTGACCTATACCACCTTCTGGTGAGCCATCATCTCTATCTATTGTGATGCCATGCATGGTGACTAGTGTACTCATGTAAGGGCATAATATGAGAGTGTTTGAGAAGCCCAAGCCCCTCTTCCATTGCTAAACGCTGGATAGAGACCTGTCAGGATGCAGAATATTGAATTGAGCATAATCCTATGTTTAAGGTGGGATGCGAAGGGCATAACTGCTTTTAGTTGCATAAATAGACCTCTGGGTACCTTCCCGCTTTATTGAAACAGTGCAAAGTGTATGTTCATGCTCCGGAACTACTTAGCTTCGCAGTACATCCATATTCACTCTGGGGGTCAATGGCAGACACGTTGGTAGTTTTTTAAGGCGTAATACTTCATTATGAGACATTCTCAGAACTCTAGAACTCCGGCGGCGCCTTCTGTGTGGCGCTGAACACGAGAAAGTAGCAGCGAGCACTCTGCGGCACTTGCCGGCAGTGCACAGCCACTCGCAGCGGCAGCGGCAGAACTGCCGCTGCCGGTATCCAAACAGGCCCTTATAATGGAATGAAACATCATCATCGTGAACAAAAAAGAAGAAAAGGGAGAAAGAAGGAAAGCTTGGTCAAGAGAATGGCTAGAAACGAGCCTTCTTATGTAGCTTACAACCCTCAGCCTGAACTTGGGCGGTGCCGCACTGCCCGAAGCGTAGGTATTCAAAAATGAAATTCGCGCTTCATGAGACGTACGCAGTGGTGCGTCATTCCCATTGCGAGGGTCAGACGGGGACAGTAGTGTCCTCTTCGAAGTAGCACACAGCACGGTACTTCATATTGTGCTGCGCTCCACCAGTCAGATCCTCATTGGTAGTAGACGATACCTGTAAAGAGTTTGTTGAAAATCTCACTCCGGCAAGCAGCTCGTACCTGCAGGAATCAGGGCTCCCAAACGCGTACTCATGACCTCCAACAATGTAGAACGGCCCGGGCGGAACAGTCAGTTTCACGCAAAAAGGTAAGAGAAGGTTCCCGCCTGAGCCCCCAACTCGGTCTGAGGGTGTAAGGAACTTTTGTCGAAGTGGACATTGGAAAGATCAAAATTCAAGATCAAGGCGGAGGCGGTGTTGAACTCTTATCACGATTTAATGCTGGCTGTGTGAGGTAGTCAAGAAAACGTCGGCAAATGCGTATTTCAGGGTGGGGGGGTGGTACATACTACACATGTTATCAATCATAGCATCGTTTCCCACTACACCAATGACCTCACGTACGCGATACTCCAGGGAAGAGATCCCCTGCTCGTCATCTCCGCTCCGTCAACCGCGATTCGTCTCCATACACGTAGAAGGCGAGCGGTTCTTCAGAAGGTACGCCATTGAAAGAGATATGATGTTCAATGCGGGACAAGCACGGAACAAAACAATCGTGTTGGCGTCGGTCGCCCCCGTCATCGCTTGGTAACAAAGACGCGAACTGAGGATCCGATGAGCAATGTCAAGAATCAAGATATGTAGGTTTGGTAATAGTGAGCTAGCTACGAGTGTATCCTTCATGATACAGCGTCAAAGGCGAGAAGAGTAGGAAGGAGCAATAAGGTACCCTGATCACCAACACGATCCCAGATAGGCATATCTAAGCAATACAAGGAAGGGAACGCTCGCCCTAGAGTATCAAATACACGACGGGCCCTGTTGATCCCCTCCTGGTTCTTCGAAATGATTCACTGCTGAGTGTAACAACATCACTGCCTTGCGTTGTACCCCAACCCCAAAATCCAAGCTCTCCAGATAGGGAGGGAATCCGCTAATTGGATCGACATCAACAGCGGCATGTCGAAGGAGCTTACATCCTGCGCGCCATAGTCTTCGGCAAATCTCGTGTGAGCGGAAAAGTGGGAACGTGGAGAAAGGTGATGGCTGGGAAACATCGCTGCCAGAAAAAGTTTCAGCAAGGGCCAGAACAAAGCTTCAATTGCTCGACGACTGGGCATTTCTCCAGATTACCAAGGGCGCCTGGAGATTGTGGATGTAGGCTCAGCTAACGTAGCGTGTGGGCACTAATTTTTACTAGGCGACACATGGAAACAAGGTCATGTTGGGCACGTTTCCGATCCGCCAGTCAGACTGCTTCAACTAATCTGGGCCGAAGTAGACTGGATATGTCCTATCTAGTGCGCGTCTCGTGTGGAAAGATTCCATCATGACTGCATACCACAGCACTAGAAAGTTAAAGCAACGATGGCTGTAGTCCTGGATGTTATCCAAGAGCTCGGATTGGGTAGGACGAGGATCGTCGCTTAGGGTACGCCAAAACCAATGATGAAGGCGATCCGTAAAGCTGGCAGCGTCGAGTACTTCGGCGGTTACAGGACTTCTGGCAAGCGGTGGATTCCACGACTGAGATTGGTGCGAAAGACGAAGGTCTGAATGGAGAACACGCTCTCGCCCGACTGATACGATGATATTGACAAGGAGGAAATTGGAAAGAGTTAGGTTTATTATGTATGCCACGATTCCTTTGTCATAGTCTTTTTCATAAGAGTCTTCAAGAGACATTAGCAAAATAAGGGACTCATTCAATGGAGAAACGCACGCATGGGCGGTAGACTGTAGTGTAACCCCACCATAGTAGCGAGATCGGCGTGAAGGCTTTGAGCCATGCGAAGCAATGCTGCGAGGAATTGAAACTGGTCTGGAGGCTCTGTCACAACGATCACCAAAAGAGCCGATGCTGCGCGATGTGCACCAATATCTGGGCAGTACTGATACTCCCAGTCGACTTTGCTCGTATACTTGTGAGTTTCACCTCTCTCTGGGGAGCTAGGGATATTAAGCTCTGCGGCCGAATGGTGCATCCCTGCAACTCTGCTCAGGTATTCGTCTGGAAAGAGAGCGTTGTCATCAACGCCGAAGTCTCTCCAAGTCTGTATTGACGCATTCGGTTTCGGCATTGTGGAGCGTCTTCTCTCCGCGTTATCAGCAATGGTAGATGCCAGTAATCGACGTCTCTTGATTCCATTGTCGACGAGGCCTGTAGAGCGAACTCGGATTCGCCGCTGGAGGACGCCATGGATATGACCTGAACATGCGGGACAAATACTACAGAAGTCTGATGAGCAGCTCAATGAACGTCTTATATGCTACCTACAATGATATGGTATGGTATCAGACTGATACGCGAGCTGCATGTCCGTGGAGCCATGCAATGAAGTGGTTGATTATCGATTGTCGTGGGCGGAGTTAAGAGATGCCGACCTGCCGGAGCTGTTGGAGGAGAACGTACGTGGGAAGAAGATAAAGATTCTCCACCTCTACGCCGACCAACGTTGAAGACGGTTTATAGACGCGTCACTAACATGGTTTTGGCGGCTTGATCAAACTACGTGTACCTCTTCTCAGAAAGCCTATTCCTGGACGACTCGTCGAAACGTCGACCATCAAATTCATAAAATACAAACACCCATCTACTACGCAGTATTCACAGCACGCTAGGATGCTAAATCGTCCAAGAAGAAGTTCAATTCACGAAGGCGATACCTTGAAAGTACCATGATAGCGACTACGGGGGTGAAACACGCAGGCATCCGCATTGAGATTCTTCTTGACTTCCAAACGAGGAGCGAAGGCTTCTGCCTTCGGGCTAAGACTGCTCTGTCTCTCGTCGAAATGGAATGAAATAAATGGCGGAGCATCGGGAGAGAGTTTCTGCCCAATGACTGCGCTCGGTCGGCGGAAGACCGCAGCGTTCGGATTAAGACCTCCTGCGCGGGTAACATCTCCACGGGGTGCAAAGCCTCCGGCGCTAGGATTCAGAGGAACCTCTGGTATGGTGCTTCTGGGCGGCACAAATACCTGAGCGTCGGGATTCAGGCGCTTTGACTGGTTTCTACTCCCAGAAAAGGCGAAGACTCTAGCATTGGGATGAAGAGTGATCTGATTTGTCTTCTCTTTGGAGGGTGGGGAATGCGGAGGCGTGGACACTGACTGCTCGGGGGATGAATCGACCATGAGGGTCAGACTAAGATCGGAGTCCTCGGCGGAAGGAGGGGAATAAACGCTATCAGACTCTGAATCGTAGCCCAAATAGGTCGGTGTATACACGCAGGTAGCTGGATCTGGGTGCGCACATAAAGATGAAGAAGATTGCTCTTCCATGCGAAGAAGACGGTGTAGGATCCTGGTCGCAGTAGGACGATCCTTTGCATGCCATAACATACAATCTGTAACCAAACTCCACAGTGCGTCCAACGGAAAATTCTCAAGAGGCGGTCGTGGTGCTGGCTTCCCTTTATCTAAGAACAGGTTCGCGATGATGCAGCCATCGGATTTCAAATGTGAGAATGGCGGTCGTCCGGTATAAATCTAACAATTCTTGATTGAGAAACGTTTCACAACCGCTCAGCAACCGTACCTCTAAGATGGTGCATCCAAATGAGTAGATGTCCCTTGCTAACAAATACTGCGGTTCGAATAAAGAATCCTTCAACATCTCCGGAGGCATCCAGCGTACAGTGCCTTGGCGTCGCGTCGAACTGCCTGGTGACTGCGTTTCCGATGCGATCATGCTGATTCCAAAGTCAGCCAGGACGCAGCGCAGATCATCCGCTACGAGGATATTGGCCTAAGTAACGTGTAAGTGCGAATTATAACAGGAAGAGAGTAATTACTCCACGGATGTCGGCGTGTAACACTGGCGGGTCAAGTCCGTGTAGGTATTGGATTCCTTTCCCGATATCAAGAACCTACAGATGATGGGTCAACCAGCCGAAAGGGATCATAAAGAGACTGCACCGATTGAAAGCGATCATGCTTAGGCTGTATTGAAAGGAAGTCCATGATATTACCATTTGACATCCATGGTGATACGAGATAGAAGCTTGGCTCTGGTGCATTAATACAGACGCCGATTAAAGGTAGGACATGCCGATGTCGTAGCTGCCTCCATAGAAGCGCTTCGTTATAGAACGACTTGATAATAAGTAAGTTACTTCACAGTTGATCTGAACGCGTTGCCGACGCACCTTCAGAATATCGTGCTTGTCCTGTCCCCACATGAAGACGCGTAATATTTTCAGACAGACGTCCTTTCCAGTGCTGTCCCGCCTCCCTTTCCATATATCCTATAGACTCTAGTAAGCAGCCTGGTCCATTGTCTGTATGAAAGCTTACAGCGAATCCGCCCCCATTCACAGGCCTACTTGACGTTTGTCGAACGTCGCTACATAGAAACGATACCGGAAGAACGTTATGCGACTTTCCGAGGGCGCTCAGACATTTTATGCATGTAGATCGGTACGTTCCATCCGTCAAAGGTAAATCCAGTTCCTGGGTAGGATGATATTCATCAAGCACCCATAATCGGGGAAGGACTACCTCTTGTAAGATGTCCATAACCAGCTGGGCATTTTTAGTGCAGACAGATGCGATACTTCGCCATGGCGATTCAGCGAGCAACGCCAGCCGCACAAGAGATACCAAGGCATTTCCGTCCACGTCTTCGTGTTCTATGGAAAGACTAGACCAAACGGTAGTCTCTTCTGTACTGCTCAGGAGTCTGCGCATGTAGGAGGGTCGGAAGAGAGCTATGGACCGCGAGGCAACCTTGTTAAAGTTGGAATCGCCATGGTATTACGTGAGGAGCTTGATATAGCCATAAAGCATCCGTGGAAGCCCATGTCTGCCACGGATACCTCGTCAAATCGATGCGACAACGCATCTGCAACGCATTCACCTCTTTTTTAGTGATCGTTCAAGACAGGTACAGATCGGCAGTTGCCGTAGACTTTGTTTCTGTTTGTACTCGACCGTGACCGCGTCTTGACGCTTCATCTAACCTGCTGTCATGGGCTTCGTTCCGTCATATCTCCAATGCGGCATTACTACACAATCTCGTCTGTCCTCCCTCTACTGATTTCTACTTTGTCCTGGGCGCTTGGACTGTATTGCATTTGTTCCCGTCGTTTTATTCACACCCTCCACTCGATGCTGACTGGCTAGAATCGCCATCATTAACGTGAACGATTCCGTACTCGGACTGAACCTTGCTTGTTACATGTGCTTCTTCGCGCCCATCGTACTCCACTCAGGGTCCGGATCCGCGCTCGCCGCTACGTTCTTTACAAACCCTTGGCGACCTCTACATGGTTCACTGGCCGTGTGGGGCATTTCTCGCCTAACTGGACAGGCGAGTAGACAGATAAGGTTATTATATCCGTTCCGGCCAACAGAACTCCTACGCGTCGGGTACCGTCCGGCGTTTGTGGGTTCTTGCTTACTCGCTAGCCCTGATGGACAGGATGATCCCCACTGTGGCTTACGGATATACGTTCTCTGAATTCAGGCTCAGTCTAGGTGCTATTCTCAGCAGAGACTAACGGACACAATAGAAGCACACGCTGCCCGACTACTTCGCAAAGGGGCAGACTGGTCATGCCTTAAAAGCCAGGTCGCATTTGGTATGTTCAGCAGCATCTCTCACTGCTTCTCTAGTTTTTTTCCTCGTTGAACCACCACTCACCGAAATGCAGTTGTTCAGGACTCTCTGTATCGTTGCTCTTACGGTCGTTGGTACGCGTTGTTTGAGTTAACTGCAACTGAGCTGCCTCATTGACAACTTTCTACATAGGTGCCTCTGCTTTTGAATACGAGCGCCTCAACAAGAACGACTCGGTTCTCCTCGTCGTCGACCATCAGATGGGGTTGTTCCAGCTGGTTCGCGACTACCCCCCAGAGGAATACAAGAACAACATCATGGCGCATGCAAGCCTCGGCAAGGTTTTCAATCTCCCCACTATTCTTACTACTAGTGCGGAGACTGGTCAGTTTCTTGCTTCCCACCGAAAGACCTTGTGTGATTGATATATTGGCAGGTCCAAACGGTCTTCTTCCCCGAGAAATCATTGAGATGCACCCAGACGCGCCGTTCATCAAGCGTCAGGGAGAGGTGAACGCCTGGGACAATGCCGATTTCCGTGCTGCTGTTCGCGCAACCGGAAAGAAGCAAGTCATCCTTGCTGGTATCGTCACCGATGTACGTCTGTCATAATCTCCTTATCACTGTGTTTGCCCTTACCCCACTAGGTATGCACGGCCTTCCTCGCCCTCTCCTTAGTAGAAGAAGGCTACTCCGTCTTTGCTAATGCAGAGGCCTCCGGTACTCTGAACGCCAAGATTGCCGCCGACGCTAATGAACGCATGCGCGGCGCTGGTGTCCAGGTCATGTCCATGTTCGCCATAGCGTGCGACTTGATGAGGGACTGGAGGAGCACCCCTGGAGCACTGGAGTTACTCCCTTTCTATGACCAGTACGTCCTCGTTCCTGTTCAGTACGATGGGCACACCTCACCGTATGTCCTAGGTACATGACCCCGTATGGTTACCTGACGCGTTCGCATGCCGCTGCCATTGGCAACGGTACGATCCAGCCGGGTGAAAGTGTGTAGTAGAGCGGCTTGTCGCATTTGTATCCTGAAAATGTTCGAGTACTCTAGCCTATATGACCATTCTTAATCTGGGATTCTATGACTGCGTTAATACACTATGTATCGCTGGGCTGCACACGTGGCAGATTTCTAGACCGCTCATTCATCTTTGACGCGCACCATCAACAACTCGCAGGAAGTCGGCCCTCAGATCTCGAACATCTCACGGAAGCTCGATAATCTTTCCTGTTTTCTGTCAGCCATCTGCCCATTTTAAAGTTCTTTGCCACTATTCAGACCTGTGACTTCCGAATTCGACTAGCGCGATATGCAAACCACACGTGTACACCACCCACTGATTGAACCTTCATCGAAATGGGGTGACGCGACCTCTAATGTGCTAATCCATCTCCATAATGTCTCAAGGAACTTGGAGAACGCGTGAATCCCCCCAAGGGAAGCCTACATTGGAAGGACAATGGAAGCCTCAGGAAGGATAACGACATCGACCCTCAATGGGCGGAGTTTGTGGAAGTTTTTTGGTGCGCTGGCGGCTGCTGGGCGTAATTTCATCATCGATCCGATTCTTCGAATTCATAGAGGCCAGGGCGTACGAAGGTATGCGAAGACGGGTGGGTCCTGCGCGACCAGATAGATGGTACGTCCTCTTTGAAGTCGATTCCAGGAGTGTACTGCTTTGCTCGTCGTGGTGCTCAAGATTGAAATCGAGAGGATCGGCCACGCGTTTGTATTTCAAGTCGATTACCAGCTGCGATTAAAACTCCGTTCACGATCTCCATCATGCGCGTTGCATTCAATGTTGATTTCTTTTCCTGATCGTGTACTGTCTTTACAAGGCGCTATACGACTATCTTGATGGGCCAACTTGAGGGGGGAAAACATCTCAATCGCGACGTCAGGCAAGTCGGGGTTGCGTTAAGCTTTTAAAGTTAGCGGGCCTTTTTTATGCCCTGATTTCCAATATCATGTCTCACTTGACAAAGCGGACCTTCCTGTCCCCATGCAGTATTCCTCTGGCTCCGAATTTCGTATTGACAGAGGGGAGTTTATCTATGGCGGCACGAAGGTGAGACAATTGGGCTCTTACTTCGCAGCCATGCCAATGGGCTTTTTGTTACTCTCATGTACGTGCTCACCCTCGTTCATTTCCTCGCGCCTCATCCCCTCTCTTTCCAAGAATACAATCGTATTTCAACAATACCGCCACGCACGTCAGCCTTGTATCCACGTTATAGGTGTGTGCCAAGATCTGCGACGAGCGGACTGTTTTTCTGACGGGCGTCGTCCAGGCAGAGGAGCTAATGTCGCTCCCGACGTGCATCGAAGATCTACCCCCAGAAGTCATTTCGCAGGTGTTCGTGCACCTGCTGAATGGCTCTGAACATCTCCCCTTCATCCAGACATTCGTGCATGCCCCATGGCTCCTCATGCACGTCTGCAGCCGGTGGCGCTACATCGCCGGCTCGCTCCCTTGCCTGTGGAATTCCTTCACCGTCAACCTGGGCACCACTGCCCTCTCCCGCGGGGAGGTCTTGGATGCCTACATCGGGTACTCCGGGACCACCAAGCCGCTCACAATTCAGTTCGTGATGAACCGCGTCTCGCCCGTGGGCGACTGCCTCCTGCGCCGCCTCATGCGAGAGAGTCGCCGCTGGAAAAACATCACCGTCGTCGGCAAGTCCCGCTTTTTGCCTCACTTCCAGCTTGTCCGCGGCAATCTGCCAAACTTGGAGCTCCTCCGCCTGAACGTTGGCGGGAAGCCGCCCAGCATGCGGTGCGATGCTTTTGAGATTGCCCCCGTGTTATCGGAGGTCTATCTGCAGGATCTCGCGCACCATATTGTCCTACCGTGGGCGCAGCTGAAGAGGTTTTTCGCAGAGGAAGACGAGGTGGAGCAGCACGTTTCGGCGCTGAACCGCCTTGAGGACGTGCAGACGTGCACCCTCCGTGTGCGCCCCTGTGCAGTCCCCTCCCCTCCCCCCGACGATTCGTTCCCGCGAATCATCCTCCCCCATCTCACCTCAATGACCGTTAATGATCCCAATGTTCTCCATTTTCTTAATCTTCCTTCACTCGTGGACATTACTATCTCTCAATCGTCTTTCGACTCTGAGAGTCGTATCCTTTCTCCACTCAAGAAACTTCTTCGTCGCTCAGAGTGCCATCTTGAGCGGCTCTCCGTCCGGTCGTCGTCCCAGGAGGAGTGGGAATCTTTGGCGACCATGTCGCAGCTCTCTGGGCTGCGCGAGCTTGATATAACGTCTCGCGCCTTTCCATCGATGTTCCTCGAGGTGCTCTCCTCGGACAAGGGTGTCCTGTCCCCGCTGGAGTCCATCAAAATCCGCGCTGTCTATCTGCATGAGCTCAATCCGCGTCATGCGCGAGAGTTTGTCGACAAGCGGATGGAGGGCGCGTTGCGCATGATGGAAATCGTGCTTGGATATGACGCTGTCTTGGAAGGTGAGTGGCCATGGTGGAGGCAAGAGAACACCTTGCGGTGGCGACGCGATGCGACTTCGTACTAGGTCTTTTGTCTTCTTGAATGAATTGCGTCTTCACGTACCATTTGTATGCATACCTTTTGGTATCGATATTCTGTTCGACGTTTAAATTATGTGCATCTTCGTCGCTCTAGACGTAGACTGTCGCTCATCGATGAATTGAGCCCGGCTTTAGTCTAGCAACATCTACAGGAGGAACGTCATGGCTCGACCAAGCTGGCTCATCCTTAGTATCATACCGGACGTGGTGTTTTGAGGGATTGTCTATCAGCTTTTCACCCAACACTCACCTTGAAGAGTTACTGTGTGCGTTGTGAATGGCACGCTGTCGGGAGGTTTAATCTCCGCTCGAAATTTACGCTCCTGCCCTCTACTTACAAAAAATGCTTTTGCGAGGTACTTGTCGGATCAGGCCGTCTAGCCCCAACACCCTCGTTGGGTCGCCGCGTATTGGGCATTTGCTTCGTCCGCGATTAGTTGGCGAAAGCTATGACGGGCTATATTGCAACGGCGCCCGATTTAATTATGCACCTGTCAAGAGCCATCAGGTGTGCGTACATGTCCAGTCCGCTGTGACGCTGTAAGGTTGGCATTCGTCCTTCTATCGCTGATAATCGTTTGACATGTGGCGAAGTGGCTATTCTTCATATCGTAACCTTCTGTCGTGCGGAACATTCCATCCCAGAGGTATGCGGTCTCGGAAAGCAAGACATAGAGGAGACTTTTGCTGCACGGATACGACGACCCTTGACTTATGGCGACTTGCGTTAGCGGAACAGCGCCCATATGGACTGCAGGGGGTTTGTTTCGGTGTTCGATGTGAGAAGAACTTCATACCTGACATTCGCCTAGGAGTAGTACAATCAGAAAAGGTATGTTCATACTAATCACGCCTTGGTTCAGCACCGTTATTGCATTCCTGGCAGGAGTTGTCGGTGCATCAATTGAGAGCAGAAGATCGAGGAGCCGTGTCCTACCGAATATGCGCCTCGGTTCGAAGATCGGACGACATACTGTTTTGCGGCGGCGGCGACAAAAATGAGCAGTGACCTGGACATTATTTGACAGGCTACAATAAAGGCAACATCAATGTCGCGAGGTTCATTCTCCACTTAACACTTGTCTGCCTGTCTTCCATACCAGCTATCGTCGCTAGTATGCCCATTTTCGGATAATATCCTTGTACAGAGGCCACGGTTCGAGGCCACCTGTCCTACCGGGATGGCCCCTTGCCTAATGAGACCAGGAGTGTTTTTAGGTCCGTGTTGTGGCGAATCGTTTTCTCTGGTTCATGTGTGCTCATCCTTGTTGGCGGATCACTTCAAATCAGCGATGGATGGAAGCGGCAAAAGAGATCTTCGTGAGACTCCGAGAACTTCTTTTTGATGTTTCATGCGAGACGACGGTACGAGACTGATTGTGTAGTTCACATATGACGGCTTGTTTACTCTCCACTGTTCAGCGAAACGGTACAGTTTAATATCTGATTTGCACGATCAGCCGCTAGGCTGAATGAACACAGGAGAAGTACCTTCAAGGCGCCTTGTCTTAGCGGAACGGCGCCGTCTATTTACTCAAGACCGGAGCTCTTTTTTGGCCTGTCGAGGCCTGGCTCAGAAGTGCTCATGGTTCAATCCGAGATTCTGACATCCTTGAACGCGGGGAGGGAGAACTTCGAGGTGCGTTGGCTTATCGGAACAGCTCCCCATGTCCTCAGATGAGACGTTTTTTCGGTTTTCTTTGTATGCACGACTTTGCCGTGTATGAGTGACACCAGCTTCTCCTTGAAGTATCAATTGGAGAAGAGAGAGAGAGACCAAGGCGAGGCGACGTCTCATATATCAAATTGGGTCAACCTTTGTCCTTGGGTGTCAATACGTTGTCCGCATTCCCCCGTACTTCTTGCAGATCACTAGTGAACAGACCACGTCGTGGCCACTTGTCCTATTGGACTAGTGCCCCATGATTGCATCATGGCGAAGATTTTTTGGTTTACTTGAAAACAGCAGATCAGGGATCTCAGCCCAGATCCGTGTCTTCATTTTGAGGCTACTTATCCTACCAGAATGGCGCCTCATAACATCTTGTCCTATTTCATTTTTTAAGGAATCAGATGTGCATGACATTTGACGGGTTGTAGGATGAAAGAGTCCCATCAGCGGGAGGCGAGCCGCGGCCTGGCCGCGTCTCGTTGGGACTGGAATCAGCAACATTGAATTCTGACAACGAGTTGATGGTAGAAGGCGGCAAGGTCAAATCTCCGCTTGAATTTCCTGCCTCAAACCAGCTACTACTAGGTCCATTTCTGTGTGTCGGCACCACCTAGCCTTATGACATGCATCTATGTTTTAGCTCGGTTGTTGTGGCACTCCCTCGTCTGCTCATCTTACCAGTGACCACTGACTGTGTAATTACACAATTGGGATGAGGCGCCGTGTCTTATCGGAATGGCGGCTGATCTATCATGGACAATACAACTTTTGTTGTTGAGGATGATTACTACAAGGCGGTTCAACAATGGAGAACAAGCGGGACACGTGAAGGAGAGAGAAAGGTAACATAGTTGAAATCTGGCGAGGCAAGTTGTCCCAGTAGATATGTGGTCTCAATAAACAAGCACTGAGTTGGTCATTTTTTCTGGCATACTGTACTAACGCGACCGTTAATTCACATAACGCGTCACAGGGCCCCGTGAAGTGAACTAATTCGGCTTCCATAACGTGTAACAACGGTAAATTTTGTCGGGATCAGCCCAAATGCGGAAATTTTTGCCGTGGCGGCTCGCGCCGCCGCCTCCCGCGGCTCCCAATATGGTCTATGGACCCTGGATGAACTACTGGTAATTTAGTTCACAATCATAACGTGTAACATGCCGTGAAGATCCGGTCGCGTTAGTACAGTATGCCAGAGACAAGTAAGCATTGATGAGGAAATTGCATTCAGAGTTGAGGTGCCTTGTCTCATCGGAACAGCACCTTGTGCTAATGGAGTTTATTGGAAGACTTGATTTTCTTTTACGGGCTGCACTGCCTGACTGACTAGGAAGTAAGAAGGAGAGACTCACAAGGACACTTGTTCCAGCGGAATGGTGTCCAAATGCGAATGAAGAAGCACACTTGACTTTTTTCTCATATCAAGTAAGTATTAGGGCAAGCTTGTACTTGGTACCATCACTAACAGATAATAGTAGGGTGCACGGATGCTGCATGCACAACAAGTGTAAAAAGATAAAAGCAGAGTGCTGGATACATGCATACTTCCAATAGATGGATTCCTTGGTTCTTCCCCATGATGGGTGGTTAAGAGGCCAACCTAAAAAGATTTAGCTATTGTCATTACAAATGTGGTTAGCGGATGAGCTATACGGCTTTGAACAAACAGCAACCATGGAATTGTTTCTAGCAAGGTGATGCACACTGGTAAGTACTTGTTGCATGAGACGGCACCTGGCATCACATTTGCCCCCACGGCCATGTAGCATCCATCATCACCATTGGGCCTCGTAGTTGGAATGGGCGACATGTGCGCTTCAGAAAACGAGTGGCCAGAGTCCACAAAGAAAAAGAGAGCAAGGTGGAATCTGCGGATCTATACACGAAATTGAGGCAACTTGTCCCAGTGGATACGGCACCTCAAATATTGACGCACAGGTATATCTTGACTTTTTTTTTTGTCTTGGATCACGAAACGGTCAGGATGCCTGATGTTTGAGGCAAGGGACCCGGAAGACGAAATTGCATTCGGAGGCTGCTTGTCCATTGAACATTCACTTTGGTTCTGTGTGTCATACTTACTATCTGTGGGAAATGAGCTGAGGAGACACAAGGGCACTTGGCCTGATAACCCAGCAGACAACTTTTTTTTTTGAGTGTTGAAAGTAGGTATGCGGAGGCGATAATGGACTCAGATGATATGGCACATGATTTTTGTTGGATGACAATAGTAAGAGTGGTGATGGATGAGTAAATAAAAGAGAGTTTGAGGCGACATGTTCTAGAGGATATGGCATCTCGATGGATGTACACCTAGCTTTTTGTTGTGTTTGGGATGATATTCATACGGATGGCAAGCGATCAGGATTGCTTTTTCCGTGCAGCTCGCTTTGAGGCTGATCCCTCTACAGTGTTTGTTAGTGTAAGTAGTAGCAAATTGATTTATCGATCCGAGCAGATGGTTAAAAAACGATGATATGAAGATGTCGTCCAGCCATGAAGTGCGCTTAGCGGATGAGCTATACGGCTTCTGGTATTAGTCGCGTGAGACTGGATCCGTAGCATCTATACTCCCCGCATTTTCCCGTCCATGTTTTCCGCCGACCCATGACTGTTCACACGACCAATCCGTATTCACACGCCCACGCACGGGCCATCTTTCAAGGAAAATCTTTCGACGAGGAGGGGTAAACGCGATCGCGGCGCGTACGGAGACAAATAGTCTGGGGTAGGCGCGAATGCGGGGAATGTTATCCCCATACAATCAGCAACCTACCCCCAAAATGGGACGATGACGCTCTTGGATTGTAGTCATGTCGCGTGAGAGTCAGACGTTGGGGGACCATGTCATGGGGCAATATGCCTTGGCCTATCTTTGCATCTACTATCATCACAGAGAGCTGACGTGGTTGCACATACCCTTGCACCGTTACCACCCACCCATGGCTTCACCGACCAGCGCAAAGAAACAGCCGTACCCGTTCTGGCTGGGCGGCGTCGCGGCGACCATCGCTGCCAGCATAACGCAGTCCGTATCTTTTCCTCGTCGTCGTCCAACGCAGAGACGCTGACGCGCGTATACAGCCCGCTCGATCTCACCAAAGTCCGCCTCCAAGCCTCGGGCGACAAGCGCATGGTCGAGAGTCTGAAAAAGACGGTGCGCACAGCGGGCGTGCGCGGCCTGTTCGACGGCATATCGGGCACGTGGATGCGCCAGATGTCCTACTCGATGTGCAGGTTCTGGGCGTACGACGAGAGCAAGGTATGTTCTGCTCTCCCCACGTCCGCGCCCCAGGCTAATATACGCGTCTGGGAAAGAAAATCGTAGATCCGCACAAGACCGGCGAAGCTTGGAGACTGGCGTTGGCGGGCTCGATGGCAGGTGGTATCGCTGGGTTTGTCGGCAATCCGGGAGAGATTGTCATGGTGCGCCTACAGGGTGACTTTGCGAAGCCTCCGGAGAAGCGCTTCAACTATAAGCATTGTTTCGATGCGCTATTTAGAGTGTGTTGTATTTTCATTCCCACTCATCTTATCCTCATCCTCTCCACCAGATGGTCCGCGAAGAAGGCGCTTCGTCTCTCCTTCGCGGAGTCACACCCAACGTATTCCGTGCGATCCTCATGAACGCGTCCCAGCTCGCCAGTTACGACTTTTTCAAGGCAGAATTATTGGGTCTCGGCGAGGTGCCAGGTTTGTTCGTTCCTCTTTCCCTTCGAGTTCTCCGCTTGATACTGTCGCTAGGCATCAACTATACGTTCCGGGACAACATCGTAACGCACTTTACCGCCTCCTTCGCTGCGGGAACTGTCGCCACCACCGTGTGCTCCCCCGCCGACGTCCTGAAGAGTCGCATCATGAATGCCAGTGGGCCAGGGAGTACATCGACCATCGCTGCTATTCGTCTCGCCATGGCGAATGAGGGTCCCATGTTCATGTTCAAGGGCTGGCTGCCGGCGTGGACGAGGTTGCAGCCTACGACTATTCTTATATTCCTTACCCTCGAACAGTTGAAGAATGGCGTAGATTGGAGTAGGGCAAAGGGGTTCACTGCGCTTTGATATGAAGACGAGAGTTTAGAAATGCTGTTGTGTGTATGTAACTTTATTCGATGTATAACTTGCTGTTTCAGGACGTTCCAATTGTGTGTGACGGGGAATCGCATTCAAGGTCAAACGATATGGATTGGCTTATGAATGGAGGTAGGAGACGTCTATTGGAGGATGTCGTTGTCGTTCAAGACCTCAGTTCGCTTGACATCGGTTGCGCTTGCGCTATGCGCCAACAGTACTACGAGTACTCGGAAGGTTATGTGCGTGCCCATCCCATTTGGGCAGGGTTGCACGAGGATTGACTGTAGGTTCCCGATGCTTCGGTATTCTCCTCTTCGATACTTCGACAGATACCAAATCACCAATTCATGCAGACTTTTTAGCCCTCGTTAAAATTTCGCTATCTAGTGCCCGATGACCGCTCGAATATCCCGTGGACACTTCTAGACATGCGTCACAACGGCGATTGGCCATGGTATATCACGCTACGGCGCATAGTTCCTTACCATCAGCCGCTTCCGACTTCACTCCTGTGTTGACGAGAGGCTTTATGATCCCTCGCCCACCGTAATGTTCGCGCAACATCGTAGGTGTCTCGCGGTTCAACCACTTCTAGTACACCGAAGGAAGACATGGTGACACGAGGATTGATCATATCGAGTCCACTTGACACTTGTCCTACCGGAATAAATGGCGCCTCCAAGTTTGCCTGGATTCACAAGGTTTTCTGAGGTTGGTTGGTGTACGTCCTCGGGATGAAAGACTCAAGAGATAGCTCATTGTGGACACAGGGAAAGAGAGCTTTTCGAGGCACGGAAACCGGCGAGTGAGGCAGCCTTTTTTTTATGTGTGTGTGTGTGTCAGTATGCGAACTTGATCTTTTGCGTGTTCCTCGAAGGCGACGCGAGTGTGATGTTTTACGGCGAGGGTCATCCAATCTTTGCTCACTCGTACTCTCTGCATCATATCCTCGAGGCCAGTTGTCCTACCGGAACGGCGCCTCGTTCAAGAACGAGATGGTTCTCCTTTTAGGTCTGGCGATGATGGAAGTGGAAAAATGAGAGCTTTTTTCGAACCGTCAAGCTTTGTCTCAGCGGAACACTGGCGCTGGGTAAAATTCTTTTTAGGGTGTTGCAACACTGTGAGATGAACTGAGCGTTTCGGGTAGAGAAATAGAACGAGGTGACTTGGCCTAACCGGATATAACGCTTCGATAGACACTATTTGTATGAGCGTGTGTCATTTTTTGCATGGCAAGGTTCAGCTTTTTTCTTTCAGCGAGTCGGCGTGTAGGTGAATAATCACTGGACGAGCATGGATGCAGTTCAAACCGATGATTCTTTGGATAACCTGCGCAGTCTGGAATGGCGCTACTTGTCTTTTTTTGTTTTGTTTAAAAACGGGTTGGATGTTCATTCAATCTCCGCTCAAACGTTTTTGCTATCTGATCCGTTTATCCATTCTAGTCATCAAGGCCACTTGTCCTAGCGGAAAAGCGTCTTGTGCATGCAGAAATATTCCTTTTTTAGGTCTGGCGAGTTGTTTTTTGTATGCGACTCCGAGTCGTTGTGGCATCTTGACTAGCCCCATACGAATGGCGCCTTGTCGAAAGGGCATTGTTTTTTTTTTTTAGATCGACTGGGACTCGTTCAATGGTCAACTATATGGATTGACGTATGAATGGAGGTCGATTGGAGGATGTCGCTGTCGTTAAAGACCTCAGTTCGCTTAACATTGGTTGCGCGAAACATTCTTGGACAAACGACGTAGCTTGACGCTCTGGTCCGACGATACCGCTTGTATTTCCCGTGGATATGCGTACAACGGCGACTGGTATACCAGACTACTACGGCGCGTACGATGGTCATTCCTTATCCTCCCGGTTCCGACTTCACTGATGGGTTGGGTGAGCATAGTAACCTCCGCAATGAGTCCGCGCTTTAGTACGATCCCTCGACCACCTCTCTCACGAGGTTATGAAGAAGCCATTGGTGAGCGCGCCCACTTGTCCTATCGGATTGAATGGCACCTTCAGCTCGTCAATCAGTACTATCTGCGGGCGGTGATACGTCTCCTCGCTTCAAATGGAACGGCAGACCTTTTTTTTTGGGGGGGTGTACAGTATGCGAACCCTGGAATGGATTTGGAACAATAGTTCTAGGCGACGTGTCCCCCATCTGTGGATCATATAGCCTTGTCAAGCATTCGAGGCTACTTGTGCTACCGGAATGGTGCTTCGTTCAAGAACGAGATGGTTCTCTTTTTGGGTCTGGCGATGCAAGTGGAAAACGCGGGCAGGAACAAATAAAAGCTGCGATTTATCCCTTGTTACGATCCTCGCCCGTCTCGCTCGCAGCGTAGGGTTATGGCTGTCGACCAGCGGACACGAGGATTGATCATCGTGGCTGATGAATTCATTGTTGAATTGTAAAAGGAAATACAAGGATTGTGGTAGGATAGGTAGTAAAACATAAGTACATAAATGAGGTCGTTGTCATGAGAGAAGAAGAAGGGCCAATGTTTCTTGAACTCAAGTGCGAGTACCAGTTGACTTGGAAGTAGAAACCGGGCTGGTCCTTCGTCGTTTGCGCTCAGCCGCTGCCTCGGAAGGGGACTCCTCGCGGTCTTTGCGTTTCAAAGCGTTGGGGGCCGGACGTACCCGGGTCAAGACTAGAGGAGATGGAGATGGAGCCAGTAATTTCTTAGAAACGCTAACCGTCGTAGCCCAAGATCGATAAAGAGCGAGGATCTGTTTCGCATCGTCAATAATGGTGGGGGGAAGTGAAGCGATCTTCTCTTCGGAAAGTTCATCAAGATTCCTTCCAGCATTCCAAGCGAGGAAGAAGGGGTTGACATGAGTAGCGATGGAGGCGAGTTCTTTGTCTGTGAAGGGTGCCTTGTACACTTTGCGCTCCTCGTCTGGACCGTTCTTCCACGTTCCATCCTCTTGACGGTAAATCGTGTGGCGGACGAACTCGTCGTCCCCCTCGTGGTCACAGAAGACGAGCGTGCATTCCCGGACGGGCCCATTTTCAATGTACTAGAAGAAGACTCGTTACAGACGGTAAATTGGCTCAACGCACCTGGAGAGCTGGTTGTTCCCGTCTTTTCTTTCTGGGACGCTTCTTGAACTTTGCCATCTTCACGATGTCTTTGTGCGCAGGAAATAGCATGATGATTCGTTCGTCGAGCCAATTGTGGTGAATGAGACATACTGCCAGGCGCACGTTAGCTAACCTCTCCAATCAGACATCAAAGGAAGGCACGCACGGATAACGATGTTGTAGCGCGAATGAAGAAACAACCGGAGCGAACCAGTGCGCATGCCCCAATGGTACTCCAATACCACGATCTAGTTAAGAGTCATAAACATCGAACACAGCTAAAGCGGCAGAACAAACAAACCAGATCCTCAAATCCAGCTAGCCCCTTGTCAATTAGATGCGCAGCGCATGTCGTCTTACCGTACTTGTTGGCAATTTGACAGACCAGGCATGCGTCATGACTTGGGGACGCCTCAATGACGGCTTTTTTCGCTTCTGGTTTGATATCCTCCCTCCAAGCTATGTTGCGATTAGGAGAGTGATAATCACTTGTTGGGGCCTGTGGGGTGGCGTCTTGACTCGGGGTGTACGCAGGATCGTGGGGTTTTCGTTTCGGCTGGCGGAGAGGCGTGCGAGGAGAGGGCTCGCGCTGCTTACCTTGACGTAGGCGCTTTTTGCGAGCCATCGGGACGCGGCGCCCGCGCCAGAGCAAGAAGAGAACGAGAGGTGGATGTGGCCACTTCATACTTCATTCGAGCGCTTTATACAGAGACAGTCACAACAATGCGTCGACAATTCCCGCAGCGAACAATGGAAGCGCCAACCCAAGTTCTATAGGTCGGCAACAGTAGACGGCCATATTACCCTGTGCAGAGCCAGATTATAACAATGGCAGGTTCGCTGGACAATGAAATGTCAATGGATTGCGACTGAGCACCGGAAGGGGGAAAGACTTGGCTGACGCCAAATACGACCAAGCATCACGTGACCGCTCCTTTGTCCTCAATTCGCCGCTCGCTGCCTCTTCTTTCCTCCAACCATCACTGACCACGCTACCTTAATCACCGCCATCATCATGCTGTTTCTGCCACAGAACATTAGTACGCGAGCATCGTTTGCTTCACCCAAAGACTTGGCTCTACTGCCATCCAAAGATCTCTTCGTCAGTCAGGACAGGCACGCACATTTATTTAGTCACTAACGGTCTCTACAGCTCGATAACTACGAATACTGCTGGGGTTTAAAGCGAGGCGAGCTGAACCCCTACTTGAAAGGATCAGCCAACCACGTCCGTGGTCAGTTTCTACGCCCTCATTTTTACTGCCTCCTCACGCATGACAACAGTTCAACCCTCTCTGAGGGCAGCTTTAAAGGCCGGAAGAATCATTCTTCTCCCATCCGAGGAAATCATAACAGCTCTCGCGGAGCTTCAAGCATCCAATGGACGTTTGCGACTTGAGGATCGCGAAAGGTTTCTCACGGTCGGTGCATTGCTTTTTCTCATTCGTTGTACTATCTCTTAGGTTTTTTCCAGAACATGCCGTTTGGTGTCTACCAATACCGTGTTATCACCCTCGCCAGGCGAATGTCGCTCTTCAGTCGCGACCCCTCAACAAAAAAGATCTCCCCCCTTAGCAAAAGGTCGCCTCCCGTCATATCTTGCAACATTCATCCATTCTTCGTCATCGCCCATGCCTCTGAAGCTATCGGGGATTATCGTGAAACCATGGATCCCAAACTTTACGGAACACTCACCAGCATCTCGATAGCATGGGCACCTCGACCATACCTCGAATTCTACGCCGGCAGCTACGAGGGCGAATTTGGTCGCCCCGGTTCCCTCCGAAACCTTCGTCGGAAATACCCTCCCATTTCGTCTCCTCCATCGCTCGCGGACTCTGCCTCGACATTGTCCTGCGAATCTGAGCGCGCTTCAAAGAGATCTCGCTCATCCTCGCCTGATAGGGAGCCAGAGGGCATCGACATAGGCGATTGGGTGGCGCGCTGCGACAACACAGCATTCGAAACACTAGACGATAATGC
Source organism: Mucidula mucida (assembly GCA_015501055.1). Taxonomy (NCBI): domain Eukaryota; kingdom Fungi; phylum Basidiomycota; class Agaricomycetes; order Agaricales; family Physalacriaceae; genus Mucidula; species Mucidula mucida. The sequence continues at coordinate 25,434 of JADNYV010000119.1, read as the reverse complement.
ATTCGAGGTTGGAAGCTACGCCTCCGAGGTGGCGCGGTCCCTAGAGGACGTGATGAACGTAAAGCGGGGCGCCGAAGAGACCCTAACAGCCCCGCAGAAACGCATTGCGAAACGAAAACGTGTGTAACTCTTTCAGCGAGGGACAAGGCGAATCGACAGTCGTCGCCCTCCTTGGATCTTGGAAGACTGCTCCGCTTCTAGGCGGAGTCACGCCGGATATGAGCGCCTCCCGCGCTGGCAACACGTCGTGGATACCTGATTTTTCGCCTTGCTGAGCAATCTGCTTACGGTCTATGAAATGCTAGCGTAAATTACCTATATACAATAGGGCGCGATGGTGAAGTATCTTTCCTTCAGGTAGACCGTAGCTAGTTCGTGTTGGTCGAGTAGGTTCCGGACGTAACACTGCCACTTCTACGATTGCCGTATTTCTACAACTTGCGAGGCTGTCCTGGAGCCCTTGGTTTGTATGTTCGTAAGTCTTGTTATACCAGCGCACCTGTACTTTGGGGCGAAAGCTCGATATAAGAGTGCTAGAAAAACAATAAATGAAGAACAAGACACTGATGTGCAGGTCATAATGTGTTGTAATAGCAGTGATGAGTCTCATGTCTCGAACTAGCCCCAAGAATCTTCCCGACTGAGTTCTGGAGGGGAGGGCGAAATGTGGCGTAATAATTCGTTCTTCAATCCGATACCTGCGCCCGTCAGCGACCATCGTCCCATTGAAACACTATAAAGAGTCCCGTACAACCACAGACAGATGCTAGTGGTCGCATAACGGGCCGAAAGTGTGGTGTTACGGCCTGTGCATCGGAGATCAGAGTGGAAATATAATGAACAAGTATACAGTTTGATACATGGTTACTATGGTGTCACAGTGCTACAGGCTTACCCTTTCTCCTTTCTAAGTGCAGGCTCTTCAACAAAGTCACGACACTGTAGCGTTGTCCGGGGGATACACGACTGGAAGCAATTCGGATAAAGGATTTGCCGTACAAGGAAGCTAGGACAAGGATGTAAGTGGAGATCTTTGTAGCAAGAAGACGTCAACAAACCGAAATCAAGTGAGGATATCTTTCCCGGGAGGCTCCCGTAAGATTCAAGAATTCGGTAAACAGCCTCCGGAAGGGATCATACACCAACGTGTTAGTCGTGGGCTCGTATGGATGGTGAGGTCGGTGCTCCAATTGGTGTGCATAGAAGGCTGCCGTCCGTGGACTATGACGGAATTTGTGCATCTCGATGAGACACGACATCCACAATTGCTCAGAGATCAGCGGGTACAGGTTGCCAATTTCCTTACGCGTTTCAACGTCCGCGAGAACAAGAAGCTTACAGAGGATGAGCAGAGTCCTTGGCTGACAAACATACTTCAGTGTTCCTACGGCAATAGGCCCGCGTGCCTCCTGCGCAAGTATCACTGATATACCACGGACGAAAACGGCCGCGGCAAAGTAATGAGCGGTCTGAGTCTGAGGTTCAGAGATGACGACGTCGTTTTCGAACCATTGGTCGGATATGTCTTTCAGCCAGTCTTGTCTACACAACTCGGGATACAATTTCGACAGCAGGACTGTACACTGGGTACGCACGGCCACCTCAAGAGTATCTGCGATCAACTGGGCGTCCGCAATAAAGTCCACGGGCCCGACAAATATAGCCTGAATGATAGTCGTGGCGCGTTCATCTGTAATCCAAGCAGCGTAATCTTCTCGCAGGTCGTAGTCTAAGATCAAGATTCGAAAAAGGACTTGCAGAACCTGCTTTTTGTCTTGCGAGCAGAGAGTATCGGCCTGAAATGTTTCATCCACTACTCTCACCACAGAAAGAAAGGTGGCACGGAGAATATCGGGATGGTAAAGGTGTGGAGTGTCTTGTCTGGGAGTGATTCCGATACTTTCTTGAACTCATTCAACGACTTGAGCAAACAAAGTTATCTCGTCGTCGTCATCAGTCAAGCTAGTACGCTGAATTGATGAGGACTGCAGCATGGCGAGGCGCAGGCGAATATCACTTGGAATGGTGTCGTAGTACTTGCCAGTACACAATGAAGGGAATGCGAGCGTATAAACAATGTGGGAAAATGACGGGATCAGGAAATGCCCTAACGCCTTCCTGAGCGTTATAGGTTCAACCGTAGTGCTCGCCAGAAGGGGATCAAGTACGACGGTGAGATTTAAGAATCGGAGAGGAGCCGGATTGACTATGCACCTCACGGAGTAGACTTCACCCACGGATCCCCGCCGCTGTGCGCAATCCGGGCAAGTATGCGCTTGGAGGAAACAGGTCAAGAACTCCTGCCAAACAGGGGACGTCTCTGAGCCAATATCAAGCCAATTCGCACCGGCGCTCATGACATTCTGCAGTATCCGAGTCCAAGACGCCACATCAAGTAGAGCCGATGGGTGTACGAGCTCTCGGCGCAGAAATTCGGTGGTGTGCGTGCGATGATATCCGCTCAAAAGACAAGGCAGAAAGTCTTCAGAAAAATCCTGCACTGATGGAGCACTCATGAATGTGGCCGTCGGGCAAAGAAGAACGCGAGCTCGCGTGAGGCGCTCGTAAGCTAAGCGCTGGCCGACAGTGGAGTACTCCGGAGCCTTGAGGGCACTCTTGAGGAAATCCTCAACCGTCTTCTGACCGACAAGCTGCTTGATGATTGAAACGCTCTGTAATGGTACATTACTGAGAGCGTGCAACACGACGCAATGAACCGATGAGTTGGAAGTGCCAGTCAAAAGCCATGACACAGCCTTGGCTTCGAGGACAGTTACATTTGTCTTGACAAGAGCTTTCTCCGCATCTCTCAGGGATGAGGGATATAGAGAGGGTGAGGGGGTAGAGCGACTCTCGCGGTAGGCACCCTCGCTATGCGCTTGCGTGACAGGGTCATGGGGTGTGTAGACGCGCAAAGCCAGCATTGAGCGTGCAAGGCGGTGGCGGCATGTCGACTTGAGATGAAATCGCCGGACATGATAGACAAGGCGGTATGCGTAGTGCGTCAACGGAGTGACGTACGGGCAGGATGCTTTGAAGACGGGGAGGAGATTAAATGCCACGTACGCGCATAAGGCAATAAAGGCCATCACGCTGACGACCCCCATGATAGGATTGCTGAGTGAGCGCAAGAATATGATGAGCCCAGCTAAGAAGACGCCCAACGCGACATGCATCATGGCGGGAAGCAGACCAATGATTACCGGGACATTCCAGGCCTCGAGGTTGTCTGCTCTGGCTTGGCGAAGCTGTGTGCGTTCGCGGGGTCCACCTGTCTGAGAGAAAGACATATACTGGTGAATCCACTGCTTCGTCAACACGGCAATGAGGGCGGTCGTCAGACTGAGAGTCAAACTGGTAAACCAAAGACCATTGACGCATACGGCGGTGAGTGACGGGTCAGAGGTCGAGTTTGGGGCGAGTTCAGAGCGGGGAATGGTTGATAGGGATATGTTCGCGTCTTTGGCACGCTAGAGATTGATGGATTCGTATGTGAGGTATGAAGTAACCTCGGAGTGGTCGACGAGTAGGCTTTGATAGGTCTGAGATACAAACGAGGAGACAACAGCAGAGAAAAGTCCGGCCTATGGACGCGTGTTAGCGAGACATAAAAGTATGCAATGAAGGACGTACAAAAACAAGCAAAACATCAAGGGCATCCGTCCAGTCAGCGACTTGATTCGCGTCCACCTTGATGCTCTCCTCGACGTAGGTCTTCCAAATCCTGCCTCCGTCGCCCATCTCCTTGTACGGCTCAGCCTCGGAGTACTTCTGCTCGTAGTCAAAAGGGTCAAGCGCTGTAAACAAGGTCGGATATTGATGAAGGGAGACGAGAAGGGAACAAACCTTTGGGAGATCGCCGCCCAGGAAGCGTGATCCCGAATACTGTGCGTCTTCGTCGCCCGGAGTGCTCGGGACAGGGCATGAATTCTTCTGAGACGTTCTCACCGAGAACGACACAGCAGTCAGCACTTTTAACATCGGGTTGGGTAAGAGGACTGCTGGAGCCCGCAAAAAGGGTGTTTGCAGGTGAGGGTGGAGGGATTGACCCCACTCCTACAGTCATTGAGCGTGGCGCACCGTTATCGCTGGCCGTGGCCATGTGCAGGGAAAATCAGAGAAGCAAGCGAGGTGCTGATCGAGCGGTTCGTTTTTAAGTATATCCGTTAGTCCATCTACCGGAGGTACCTGAGTTTACGAGCAGACATCAGAATCTATACAAACAGCAGGTGATAGCGGAAGAAGAACACGTACAACGCACTCCGTATGCGGTATTGCGAGAATACAAGAGACACGATCCATTGTTCGTTTTTAGAAGGCTCTTTTCCATGAGACGACCAGACAATCGCACATACGGAGGTGATTTTTTGCTTTGAAGCCTCCACAGATCGCATGCGGCGGTCCTTGAGGCACTGTAGCGCTCTAAAAACGCCGTGATGGTATGGAATACGTATACATTCCGCGTACACGTGATGCTGTCAATTGAATCGCCACTGCCACCCGGATGCGATTTTTGCCTCTTTGGTCGGGCGGTGTATGAGCACCGTTGAGATATTCCCAAGACCCTCAGCGTCCCCTTGAGTGCTTGTGTAAGCAACCTGGTAATCCCCGACGGAAAATGCGGAGAAACTTTGGGATATCCTCACAGGTGAAGGCGACCCTAACCATAGGTGTGTGGAGTGTACCGATGAGACTTGGATGAGATTGACTACTAGCACCGCCATTGTCTTTATCTATCTACCTGGTTCTGGCGCGATATCTCTTCCAGACTGGTATTACCGTTTCGTCGCAGCAACCTCAATCTCCGGTGTGTCATTTTGAACTCGTCTGGGAAGTTAACATTTTGTTCTTGCTTGGTCACCGAAGCGAGCGCCCGCAGGATCTAGTACGCAACGGCCACAGCCCTCCAGGAGAGTCAGTGCCATTGCTTGGCCAGCATCTAGTTCGACTCGTCACGCTTTTTGCGTCCCGGTGAGTACCCGTTCTCTGAGTCAGTATACTCGAGCGATGCACAGCGTACTGCCCTTGTACACCACCGAGTGATCGTTGCAGCTTCAAACCATAAGGAAGCTTAAGATCCAGGTTAATCAGCGTCTGTGTTGTTTTGGAAAGCTGCGCGAAAGTAGCTTTGTTATCTCTCATAACGCTCTCTACAGCTCGATAATTACGAATACTGCTGGGGTCTCAAGCGAGGCGAATTGAATCCATACTTGAAAGGATCTGCCAACCACGTCCGTGGTAAGTTTATATGTGCTCATTTTTCACCGCCTCCTCACGCATGAGGACAGTCCAATCATCTCTGAAGGCAGCTTTAAAGGCCGGAAGAATCATTCCTCTCCCATCCGAGGGAATCATAACTTCTGTCGCGGAGCTTCAAGCATTCAATGGATGTTCGCGACTTCAGGATCGCGAAAGGGTTTTCACGGTCGGTGCATTGCTCTATCTCGTTCGTTGTATTATTTTCGAGGTCTTCTCAGAACATGCCGTTTGGTGTCTACCAATACCGCGTCTCACCTCGCCAGGCGAATGTCGTAGGATACGCAAGATGGCATCTCCGCAGGTTCACAAAGATATCACGACGTTCTTTCAGAACTCGTGAAGATCCAGCGTACCGAGTCCGACTCACGTAGACGCTAGTACCACACGTTCTGAATTCCTCCATCACCGATTCAAGTCCGTTTATCGGTCACGTCTTCGTTTCGGAAAATACGCTTCTGCGAGGCTGTTGGTATCTCTATCGCGTCCCGTTTTACGTTCAGCACGTCCTATAGGGACTGAACCACCTCGGAGTTGTCGGAGGCGTAGCTCCCAACCTCGGTTACATCATCCTCTGGTGTTTCGAATACTGTACTGTTGCAGTGTGCCACCCAATCGCCTATATCAATGCCCTCTAGCTCAGTACCTGGCGAGGATGAGCGGGATCGCTTTGAAGCGCGCTCAGAGTCGCTGGAGGCAGAGTCCGCGAACGATAGAGGAGAAGTAACGGGAGGGTACTTTTGACAGAGATTTAGGAGGGAACCAGGGCAACCGAATTCGCCCTCGTAGCTGCCGGCGTAGAATTCGAGGTATGGTCAAGGTGCCCATGCTATCGAGATGCTGGTGAGTGTTCCGTATAGTTTGGGATCCATGGTTTCACGATAATTCCCGATAGTGTCAGAGGCATGGGCGATGACGAAGTATGGATGAAGATTGCAGGATACGATGGTTGGCGACGGTTTGTTGAGGACAGAGATCTTTTTCGTTGAGAGGCGACTGAAGAGTGCTCGGTAGTAGACCCGCAAGTTTGCATTTGACAGGCTGATCTGCATTGTTAGGAGAGAGCGACGCCCTAGGATGCCCTGGAAACGACTGACTGCGCGCGACGTAGAGAACCAGTACTGGCAGATATTACTTCTTGTATACTCTAGATTATGTCAATGTGTTCCGTTCGTACAGTATGATCGTTATTGTCCGCGTATTGTTTGATGGGATGGTTCTGGGCCCCGGGGTGATGCAGATCGAAGGGCCATATCAAGTTGTAGGGATAGGATGCCTTTCAACGGCTCCAGCTCAATCATATTCTGCCCTAAGTGCTCGGGGCTGTCAAGGGTATGAATCCTCTGGTATCCCGTAGTCAGATGCATTTGGTTCTGGTCCGGGATGTTCAGTGAAGTTCCCGACCGCCGTTGCTGCTGTTCTACAGCATTCTTTTATACACAGTATGAGGGCCTCTTCTGTATTATCGAAGGTCTCTTGGTACCTATAGCCATTGATGGTCTTCATCTTCCTCTTATCAACTGTGAAGGCTTCTAACTCCTGGCTAAGAGCGCTCTCTGTCCTTTGATGACAGGTAAGTAGGTGTCCTGGCAGCTATGGTCCTCAGACACTCAGCATCTCTCTATACTCTCCAGCTTCAAGACTAGGGTGGACAGAATTGATGGTGGAGGCCACGGAGTGACTTGTTGCGCAAAGTGTGTCAGAAACACCTTGCGATATCTCCGTCTCCATGCATCACAATCGCTCTTCCACTTTGCTTCTGCTGCTTTCCATGCCTTCAAAGTGGCATTGAATCTCTTCAATCGTCTTTCCCGCTCTTCCTCGTGCCTTCTCTTTTCCTCTTCAGTGGGTGGTGTAGGGCGAGAACTATTCGACGGTTGACTGCAGGAAATCGCCCTATTTGACTCCATGGCCCCGCCGGCGGGGAAGTGTTGTTTTCTGGGACATGGCAGGTATAATTTCCATATAAATGTCCAGCAGTGCACAATAGCCAACAAGTTTCTTGTTGTCGTTGTTCAGAGAGCCGCGGATTCGATGAGATCATGATGTACGTTGTTCAATGAACAATAAATTCAACCTCTCGGTAAGCTCCGATGTTGTACTAAACTGTGGCGTTCGGAAGCTATATCATTTAACATGTTCTCATGCGGAAGAGAAAGGAAAGAGATTGATAACATTCGCTACTGTACATAAATTTTCTATTCTACACGGACTCAATCATGCGTGCCCTCGCTGCTCTGAGTGCTCCGTTCATGTAGGTGTGCGCGCGAAGGCACCTGCGGCGACGGTACAGTGGCAACAATCTATTTCATTATCATTGATCTGCAGGAAACGTTATTCTATGAAAACATACCTGTATGAGATGTGAAGGCTTCTGAGATAGTGGGGTTAGTTTCAAAAGAGCAGCAGGTAGCTTATGGAAGGGCTCGTAAAACAACATCTGGCTCTCTGAATACGGATGTCGGGGAGGATCTTCAATTTGATAGCAGTAGAAGCCTTTCGTTTCTTCACATTGAAGGAATTCCTGCATGTCAATCAAACACGACATCCAGAGGTGACCTGGAATGTGCGCGGCCAGGATACGGAGGGTCTTATGCCGTTCCGCGTCAGCAAGAATGAGGAGCTTGCAGAGCGTAAGAAGATTTGAACGTTGGTGGATATACTCCAGGACCTGATCGTGCACTGGACCGCCAATTGCATCGATTCCCGTGACGAACGCAGCTGCCGCGAAACAGTAAGAACTATGTGTCTCCTTTTGGTAATCATACGGATCCTTCTCAAACCATTCATGAGCTATAGTCTCTAACCATTGTCTAGTGCAAAGCTCGGAATAGAGGTTCAACAGGAGTTGCGTGCACTGCAGCTGTACATTAGCTTCCAGGGCATCCGCAATGAACCGACCGAATTCATGCCACTCCTGGTCACCAGTAAAGATTGTTCTAGTAACGCATGAAGCGACATCTTCTGTCATCCAAACCATATAATCCTCATGGAGTGCCGGGGACAAGATCAAGATCCTGAAGAGGGCACGCAAAACGGCCATTCTGTCTCGAGCGCATAGCACTCCGGAGGACCGGAAAGTGGTGTCGACAATGTTTTTCAAGGAAAGGAAGGTTGCGCGAAGGACATCGCGGTGATGAAGATACGCCGCATCGAAGCCCTGAATGCCGATGTTTTCGTGAACACATCGAAGAGCTTGGGCGAACAGAGATACTTCATTTAATCCGGAGCTAGTACTTTGGATGAAAGTCGACTGCAGCATGGCGAGTTGCAGCCGGATATCGGTTGGTATCGCCTTATAGACCTCACCGGTACATAGTGACGAATACGCGAATTTGTAGATAACAACTGAAAGCGATGGTACCATGAAGTGCTGGACGGCATCACTGAAGAAAATAGGTTCAGTAGTTGCACTCTCCTGTGCTGACTCCGAATCGAGTAGGAGAGTGAAGTAGGACCCCCGAAAGTGATGTAGTTGGGGAGCGAGGAACGTCAGAGTGTAGACATTATCCCCTGACCCACTGCGTATGGCACAAGAGAGACACCGATGATAGGAGACGAACCAGGACAGAAACTTCTGCCACGTTAAGGAGCAATCTGAACCGCCGTCGAGCCAATCGAAACCTGTGTCACCAAACGACATCGCTTGTTGCACGATCTGGGCCCAAGCGGCAACGTCAAGTCTGACTGAGTCCTGCAACATTTCTTGTCGCAGTAGTTGAACAGCACGTTCCGGATGCCCAACGTTCAAAACGAAAGGCAAGATGCCTGTCTGTCTCCATTCCAGCGGAAGCGCTTTGCCAGATTCATTGGGACAAAGCCGTATCTGTGAGCGTATAAGACGCTCGTAAGCGGCGTGCTGTTCGGGCTGCGAGTAGTCCGAGGAAGCAAGAGCAACGGACACAGCTTCCTTAAGAACCTGCTGGCCGACAAAATCTCTGACAATGGAGACCGTTTGAAGTGGGATGTTACTGAGGGCGTGTAATACAACGCGATGGACTGATGAATTGGAAGAAACAGTAAAGAGCCAAGCGGCTGCTTTCGCTTCGAGGACTAAGGCATTACTCTTCACCATTTGCCTCTCAGCCTCTCTGAGAGTCGGTGGATATAACGCGGATGAGGACTCGTAGATGTCTACCTGCTGCGATAGCGCTCGCTCTGGAAGCGCCGGCGCAAGAATATGAGAAGCAGCTATGGGAAATAATTTCTCCAATTGCGTTCCAACGGAGGTACGGAGAAGGCGGCACGTCCTCTTAAAATCAAGGTGATGGAGATGAAATACAAGGCGGTAGGCGTAGTGCGTTAATGGCGTGACATACGGGCAGGAGGCTTTGAAGACCGGAAGGAGATTAGATGCCACGTATGCGCATAAGGCAATAAACGCCATCACGCTGACGACCCCCATGATAGGATTGCTGAGTGAGCGCAGGAATATGATGAGACCGGCTAAAAAGACGCCCAGTATGACATGCATCATGACGGGAAGCAGTCCAATGATTACCGGCACATTCCAGGCCTCGAGGTTGTCTGCTCTGGCTTGGCGAAGCTGTGTGCGTTCACGGGGTCCACCCGTCTGAGAAAAAGACATATACTGGTGAATCCACTGCTTCGTCAACACGGCAATGAGGGCGGTCGTCAGGCTGAGAGTCAAACTGGTAAACCAAAGACCATTGACGCATACGGCGGTGAGTGACGGGTCAGAGGTGGAGTTTGGGGCGAGTTCTGAGCGGGGAAAGGTTGATAGGGATATGTTCGCGTCTTTGGCGCGCTGGAGATTGATGGATTCGTATGTGAGGTATGAAGTAACCTCCGAATGGTCGACAAGTAGGCTTTGATAGGTCTGAGATACAAATGAGGAGACGACAGCAGAGAAAAGTCCGGCCTACCGACGCGTGTTAGCGCGATATACAAGTATGCAATGAAGGACGTACAAAAACAAGAAGAACATCAAGAGCGTCCGTCCAGTCAGCAACTTGATTCGCGTCCACCTTGATGCTCTCCTCGACATATGTCTTCCAAATCCTTCCTCCGTCGCCCATCTCCTTGTACGGCTCAGCCTCGGTGTACTTCTGCTCGTAGTCAAAAGGGTCAAGCGCTGTAAACAAGGTCGGATATTGATGAAGGGAGACGAGAAGGGAACAAACCTTTGGGAGATCGCCGCCCAGGAAGCGTGATCCCGAATACTGTGCGTCTTCGTCGCCCGGAGTGCTCGGCACAGGGCATGAATTCTTCTGAGACGTTCTCCCCGAGAACGACACAGCAGTCAGCACTATTAACATCGGGCTGGGTGAGAGGACTGGTCGGGGCGGAGCCGGCAAATACGGTATTTGAAGGTGAGGGCGGATGGATTGACCCCATTGCTGCAGGCAGCGAGCGTGGCGCACTGTTATCGCTGGTCGTGGCCATGCGCAGGGAAAAATCAAAGAAGCAAGCGAGGTCCTGATCGAGTGGTTCGTTTAAGTATATCCGTTAGTCCATCTACCGGAGGTACCTGAGTTTACAAGCAGATATCAGAATCAAAAGAAACAGCAGCTGATAGCTGAAGAAGAACACGTACAACGCACTCCGTATGCGGTATTGCGAGAATACAAGGGAAACAATCCATTGTTCGTTTATAGAACGATCTTTTTCCACGACACGACCACCGAATCGCGCGTATAGAGGAGATCTTTGCTTGAACGCATCCACAAATCGTATGCGGCTGTTCTTGAGGCACTGCAGCGCTGTCAAAAACGCCGTGATGGTATGGAACCACGTATACATTCCGCGTACACGTGATGCTGTCAAAATTGAATCGCCACTGCCAGCAGGATGCATTTTTGCCTCTTTGATCAGGCGATTCATGAGCACCGTTGAGTAGCCCAAAACGATCAACGTCCTCAGTGCGTGTGTGCTCCCCGACGGAAAATGCGGAGAAACTTTGGGAAATCCTCACACGTGAGGCCGCCCCTAACCATAGGTCCCTTACCTTCTACCACCATGATGAATCATCAGACTTGGATGAGATTGACACTACTAGTTTCTCCTCCTGAGTGGGACTACCGCATCGCCGCAGCCACAGCCAGTGCCACTGAAGAGAGCCCCAAAGGATTTGATACGGCTTCGTTCTTCCGGTTGAGTCAGCCGTGTTGTTAGTCTGGTTCTGATACAGTAAGCTGCATGAACGTAACTTCCCTCGCTCAGGTCATGGACTGAACCTAATTCGAAGCGAGCACATGAACCCAGTTTGCAACAACTTCGCAGCTCCCTCAAATTGCACGATGCCGTCATCGGAGTAACTTGCCGATGGTGTTCCGTCGTCTGACGGAGTTTAAAATCGGAGACTGGCCAGGACCAAATCTAGAGCTTGAAGGTCCGCTACATAGCCCCACCTCCCGACCACACAAGAACTAACGAGAACATACTAGTGGAAACTGACATGTCCAATATAAATGCCCGCAGACATACTATGCGGGGATTAACTTATGGATCCACCGCAACCACCTAGACGACGATACCATACTCTTCTACCAGCCCCGTCCCTGACGCGCGGTACTACGCCTACTTTACGAGGTCGCTCGAGTGGTGCGTCTACTACGGGATCCTCCTCCCCCGCGTTAGCGTCCACGTCGTCTTCATCTCCAGCAGCGTCAACGCGTCACGGTCCCGCCCGGGCACAGGCACCCGACCGTGTCCCCACTAATGAAAGACCTGCCGCGACCGAAGGTCCTACAGATTTTGTCAGGAAACTAGCCCGGTAAGATTCTACTCTCCTAAAAGCTTGTTTCCGTGTTCCTGATTTCGGATTAGCATTTTGCAGGAGCCTTCATTCCAACCAGTTATCTCATGGACGCCACAGGGCGATGCGTTCGTGGTAAAGGATGTTACCGCTTTTTCTCACACGGTCCTTCCGCGGATGTACAAGCACCAGAACTTCTCATCGTTCGTGCGCCAGCTCAATAAATACGACTTTCACAAGGTCTCCGTGAAAGAAGGCGCCGAGGATAGCGAAAATGTCCGCACCACTTTTCAGTCCAGGCTTATACAATCATGACCTCGCCGATTTCTATAGAGCTCTACCTTTCGGCACCCCGACTTTCGCTCTGATACCCTCGATAAGCTCGACAAGATCAAGCGCAAAGTCACCGTTCAATCGCGCCCGCGCACCTACGCTGCAGCCGTGCTCTCCAGCTCCTCCTCGCCCACCTCCTCCCCCGTCGACACCACGAATCTTCAATCCCAGCTGCAAGACATTGTCGATACACAAGAGGGCATGTCCGCCCACATCCAGACCCTAGAGGAAAAGTATCACGATGTCCTTGCAGAGCTCGTGGGGATCCAGCGGACCATGGCGCAGCAGGATCGGCTCACGCAGACGCTGATACAGTACATTCTGCAGGGTACGCTGCCTCCTCCGCCGCCTGTCGATCCGAGTCCGTTTGTCGGTCGTGGTCCCTCTACTACTACTGCAGAGGCAATGGGACTGCCATGGGCGGATATGGAGTACAGTGGGAGTACGGTTGCGCCACACTTGACATTTGCGCCGGGTTCGTATGAGACGCCGGGGATGTCGTCCCCTCGCAGACGGCTGACTCTGATACATTATCGCATGCGGAGTTGAGAGAGAGGATTGTGGCGTTGGAGCGACTGAGGGCGGAAATGCGGACGGGCGCGCATGGGGGTCTTGGAATGCAGATGGCTGGTGGTGAGGGAGAGGGAGGCGATGACGACGATGAGATGGTCATGCCATCGCTGCCGCTTGTACCGAGTGCTGACGTGCTGCCTAGGGCTATGCCGCCACATGTGCTGGTGGTGGACGACGATGCGGTTACTCGGGCGACTCTTGGACGATTATTGCAGGCGATGGGATGTACTTCTAATGTCGCCGTTGACGGGGTTGATGCTGTGCAGAAAATCGGTGAACAGAGATATGATCTTGTTCTCATGGTAAGCCGAGCTTTTTACGTTCCTTCTTCATCCCTCACCTAACGTGTGATCTCAAGGATATCGTTATGCCTAGGATAGACGGTGTTGCAGCGACATCGCTTATTAGAAGGTTCAACCACGCAATAGTGATCGTTGGGATGACCTCGCATGTGCAGCCCGCAGCGGTTGTGGCCTATTATGCGGCGGGGATGAATGATGTTCTGACGAAGCCGTTTGGCAGAGATGGATTGCGCGCGGTGTTGGATAGGCATCTTTGGAGATCTGAGGAGCGGCAGGAGGAGGAGCAGATGCCGCTGAACACTCATATGACGGACGAGCAGTATGAGAGCTTGGTGCAGAACTTCATGCGGAGGAATGCAGATGCAAGTGGAGGTGAGCGTAGTGGACCGTTTTCAAGTTAAAAGTAAGTTTAGGCAATGTGGGTCGACGTCAGTGTCGCTCACGACATGAACTACTTTCCTTCCCATTGTAGACTACAGAACTGTTATTATAATCAGAGTACGTATCTAAGTAAGCGGAACTCTTGTCACTGGTATCGCAATGCTTGTGTATTACGAAGCCTGCGTAGAATAGCATCCTTCTTCTTGTGTGGATTTGAGTCGTGTAAGTGCAACTGTTCGCCGTTTTCATGTACTATCTGTGAGGATCAAATTATGTTTCCATCGTAGACGGTCGTGAGCTGCATTCTACAGTATACTTCCATGGACCAGCGCCTCGCGATACTGAATGCTTGTCGCTCTGGCATGCGATCAGGATGGCACACCTTTGATAGTTCAAAAGATTGTCAACAGGCCCGAGAAAGCCTCGGCCGACATCGCAACCCTGTGTTTTGCCTGTATTTGGCGACTGCGGATCATGCCTTTCAATTTCCTTCTCGCATGGACACGGCAACGAAAACCGCATCCACCTTGACATGGTTCAACGTCGGACTGGCGTTTTCGTTTATCGCCCTAAACGCCGTCATCTCCAAAATATATCACCTCGGGATTGGCGTGGATCTTGTCACTGCGGCGGTGCGATGTATCGTGCAGCTGGCGCTCGTCGCGTCGCTCTTGCAAAGCGTGTTTGAGACGAATAATCCGTGGGCTGTGGCTGGTATCGCGCGTGCGTCTTCCGATTCTGTTTCTGTCAAATCGAAAGCTGATGATATAACCTTGTAGTTCTCTTAAATATACTGGGAACTTTCGAAACAGGTGCGTGCATCTCTACTTTTCGTTATAACGGGCTCTTACTGTCGGAAACCAGTCGTAACAAATCCAAACGCAGGCATGAACGGATGGCGCGTCTCGTCTTCCATATCCCCTGACTATCATCTTATCTGATTACCGCTCTCAGTTCCGTTCAGTGCTGTTCGGAATGCTTGGATCAACAATTCCCGTGTCTATTATCGGGGCTCGGTATGCTATGTCCGTTGACCCTTTCTGGACGCCTTCGCAGTACAGTATGCCGTTCCCCGTCGCGTTGACCCCACCTATGTAACCCTCTCCTAGTTCCCATCGTCGGCATGCTCTGCGGAAGTACAATATCCGGAGTGGTCGTTTCCGTCAGTTATGTCCTCAAAGAATTAAAGTAAGTCCCATCTCATGTTTCTAGCTAGATCTGCTCACCAGACGTAGGGAAAATCGGGATAAAGTTGAGGTATACCTTGCGTATGGCGCAACCAGAATGGAGGCGTGCAAGCCCATTGCTATCGAAGCCCTCATACTCGCTCTCACGCCTCCTATAAACCAAATGAGGTTGATCTCCTTCGCTCGCGTCCTCTTACCCAATTAACCACCGTCTGCAAGCGTACTAGGCATAATTGCGATCCCAGGAATGATGACGGGAGCGATTCTTGGCGGGTCATCCGTCGAGCAGGCGGCCAAAATGCAGATGATCATCATGTTCATGATATCTGCCTCGAGCGGGCTCGCGTCCATCTTCACAACTGCTTACGCGATAAGCATCATTGTGGATGACGAGCATAGGATACGCAGCGATCGTATACATTCGCAGCCTCTCGCGCTTTGGGCTGAGAGAGATAGGATATTGAGGAGTGCCAAGGCGTCGATGGGGCGGGCGTATCTGAATGCGAGGGCGTGGAGGTCTAGGACGGGAGTGGAGGAAGAGGTGCTTCTGGAAACTCGACGCTAGAACAAAATGTGATACGCCTACTCACGAATGTGACTGATTCTTCAGAGTATCACATTGCTTCATTCAGTTGGTTATGGCACCTTTCCCGGTGGTTGATGGGACGCTTCCGCTATGGTCCTTATATTCGTTTTGCTCTATTTCGTTCAACGTTGCGAGCTCGTCCAGAAACTTGTTCGCCGTTACTGACTACCAAGAAGGTATTTTGGTTCGGTTAATTAATCTACCAAGTTACGACCCCGATTCCCACTGTACATTCAAACAAGCTCTGCGGCGCGTGTGAGATGGCCGGACCAAAGTTTTTGAAGAAGAGTGTATTTGATCGAGAAGAACGTGAACGTGAAATGCTACTGGTAATACAACGGTGCGACTATTACAATGCGCGAGGAAAAACTGGTGCAGGATGTCAGGCGAAGAAAGAGTGCGCGTGTCTGATGAGTAAGGAAATCTGCTATGAGAATACAACGCAATGTGGCTTTCTTTCGAATGCACAGGCTAGTACTGCGGAGAATTATGCAAGCGGCGAACGTCGATAGAGAGCAGGCCGTCTTGTCCAAACTTAGCGTGGACCGTGCTCATGTCGATATCACGCGGTGGGAAAGTGATCAACCACTCGTAATGGCCTATAGAAACCAATTCAGCCTATGCATCCCACGAAACCTGACATGAAACATACAGTTGCTTTCCATATGCCAAGCGTCCGCCACGACCTTCATCTTGTCGCCCTTGACGGCCGTAATGGTCACCATTTCAGGTGAAATGGTGTTTGGGAGCTGAACGTTCAGGGTATACTTGAACGAAGTCTCTTGAACTATGACGGGGGGCGCGTGTCCTGGAAGTGGCGCGCGGCGCTGCCGTGAGAGAGGAGATATAGGGACAGGTCCCGAAGCCAGAGCGGACAATGCGTCGGAGAGCGCTGGGGCATTGATAGGCGGTGGCCGAAGGCGACTGGCTAGTGGGGTGGAGTATCCAGACCCGGGAGTGTGCATAGATGCTGCTGCAGAAGACGCGTCGTTTGACCCAAAGTTCGAAATAATGGTCACTTGAACGCGCGAAGAGGTTTCGGATGCCATGAGATAGTGATACTAAGGTGGGTGGGGTGTGAGGTGCGGAATACAGATTGAAGAACGGCCTTTAATAGTAAAGCGAAGTGTTTGTTTGGCACCTGCGTGTGATGGTCCACAGAGGTAGGGGGTGGCCATTGTTCCCCCTCACGGTCCACAGTCCACCCACTATGACCGAGGTCCACTTTGTCCACACGATTGTGATGCCCCCATAATGGCGGGGTGACAGAGTCAATTGCATCAGAGCAATTAAATCAGCGTCCCACAGTCTATAACTTTACTTAGCTCACACAGCTCTGTCTTCGCGTCAATGTGCACATTGCTGTGGGGAAACGATAATCTTGTGGTAGCCTGCTAGGATGTCTTGAGATTGCGTACCGAGCCGGTCTTTAGCCAGAGCCCCAGAGATGATATTAGCGCAGTGTCTGAAAAGAAAGGCAGCGTAGATCACGAACGCGTCCACACGAGTCTCCTATTGAGTGCCCGAGAGCTGGATCCCACGGTGCGTAAACTGACAGCGTTCAGAATTGGCTTACCGGGCGAGAAGCGGCGATTGGCCCCCAGCAATTTGGGGAATCGCACAGCGCGCGGTCCTATGTCACCCGTGTGCAGACACGCGCTATACACTGATTCAGGTGACACTGACTGACGGACAAGAACTGAAGAGGTCGTGGAAAGGAACTTGTCAGATTTTCCAAGAATGTTGATGGGATGCAGCTCGAAGTGACCGCTTAAGCGCAACTTCTTCCCATTTTTTGAAGAGGGTAGTGGAAGTCGAGGTGATAGTCACTGGATTGTGTTGGGATTGTGCCTGCCGCCTCCCCAATAGGCTGTCTGGGGAGCCGGCCCGAGGTCCGCATCTCTGCTTCTTGCCTCCATCATGGTAAAGCATAACTCTATATCTGCCTGGATTAATGTCGACGGAGCACCACTATCAGAGTACGGCGAAGAGGTGATATCCGCTGACGATAAAATTGTTTGCTGGGTACCTTCAGAGGCCGGCAAGGTCAGTAGGGTTTTTACAGTAGAAGCCTAATGTTCTTAAACTCCAACTGCAGGAATTCACAGTCAATATCCGACATGAGCTGTGCTCGTTTGACGTGGCGAGCTACGTCTACGTCGATGGAAAGTACATAGGCGGAGGTTACTTACATCCGTTCCACGCAGACGGGAAGGACTCGACATGTGTATCTGCATTGGCGACCTCTGCAACAACAGAGCGCAATCTTCTGTTCGCTGCCCTCGACCTCACCGGTACCTACGACCCAATCCTATTTAGCCTTCTATCGGTGCTCACCAGCCCTCAGACGACGATACTTTATTAGGGTCCGACGTTTCTGCCGAACTGGGCGAAATCAAAGTAGAACACTGGCATGTTATGATGGGTGAGAAAATCCCATTTCGACCCCACCAATACCAGGAGACGGGACCCGTGCACGAGCGATCCAAAAAGGCGATCTCGCACCGTACTCAGTGAGTCGCGCGTGCTCTTGCGTACGTTTCTCATATCTATTACTAGACTAGGCGCCTCATCGTCTACCGGGTTCCGTACGCAACAGAAAGCTACCGCAGTGACGCGTCTGTTGACGGTTATTTTTCGCTATCGACCATTAGGCGCGTACGGTTGTGATGATATCTGAGTGGTCTCTCATTTGATGTAGGCATGTTACAAGCTAATGGCATCGCTCCCCCTGCGGCGCCTGTCCCGTCCACGTCTTCTTCGGGATCACGGAAACGTAGCCTCACGCCGGATGACGACGTGATCAACATCTCCGACGAAGACTCTGATGCGGACGCAGCGCGCATCGCGAAATTGGAGGTCAGAATGTCGTCGCATTCAAGTATTCCTCGCTGACTTGACTTTTTCAGGCTGAATTAAAACGACTGCGAAATGCGAAGAGGCCGAGTAAGAAGGTGAAGCGGGAGCCCGTTGTGAAGCAGGAGAAGCGACGAAAGGTCGTATTTGACCCCGACGATGTTATTGATCTGACATGTAGGGTTTTGCGTCTCTTTTCCTCCGCGTCTACTTATTTGCCTTTCAGGATGAATAACATGGGTTTGTTACGACTACTATTTACTATGCACTATTAGGTTTTAAACATTAATCTCTATGTACAGCTAGCTTGTAAACTTGATATCTGGGATGGACTGGCCAGTGATGGGTACATCTCATGTTAGTGGTTATTTATCTGGACTACCGATCCCAAAAATAAAATGATTGTAAGGGCAGGTCTCGTTTACCGTTGCCGAGAAGTTCATGGTCTATTTTTCGGCGAGATTACCTGGGCCTGCCGTCCGGAGACCCAGGTCAGCGACTCTCCCGCCAACCCAGCGCCAACCTCATCATCAATTGCCAGTCCAATGGACACAGGGCGTGCTGAGGTGTTTCCTAACATGTTGAAGTTGCCTACCGTTGCGTGACCCCCTTTCTGTAAGTGCTGCTCCTCCATCTTCGGCACTCACCTTATTTCAGGCAGTGCCCACGGCGCGCCCTCTCCTTAGAAGTCTTTTCTAGTTTTTTGTGCTCTCTTCATTTCGCGTCTGCAATGTGTATCGTGCTCTCAATGTCCTCAGCGTGTCTTCTTCACTCCAGCGTGGTACTACTTTGTAGCCGCCATGTGTTTCATAACCTTGCATAGTGCGATGCTGTGGCCTCCTCGTTGTTTGTCTGAGACTATCTCTTGAGTTTAGCACTCTTCCATCTGCTCCATCACCACCTGTCCCGCAGCAATCTGAGTCTAGTCGCAGATGTCATGGTCCGCCACTCGGTGCCATGGTATCCGCCTACCTTTGCGGGATCTGCTGCATAGTCTTAAATGCCATTGTGGTTCGCACCACCAATGTTTGGTACTCATCAAGCCTTCCAATCACCGACCCCGCCATCTTTTGGGGGCCCACCGAGTCGTGCTGTGCCGCCGCCACCAAAAACTTAGCGAAGGCAAGACAATACATTGTGGAGCTCTTCCACCCTACCACCCCAGTATGTCTGTGTGTTTGGTCCCACAGACTTCTGTGCCTTTGCCAATGTTTTTGGAGCTTGAAGGCGGCTCTCGAGGTCAGTAGTCTAGGCAAGGATAATTGCAAGAATCTTACAAATCTCAAGTCACATCCAATAGCACGTCGGGTCAGTTCATGTCATTCATGGCATGGTCGCCTCAGTGCTGCGATTAGGCGGTTTGGACGTCACTACGTACGTGGCAAGTTGATATACTTACTACTGAAAGGATCGAGACGTCAGAGTCGGACAGACTCAGACCAGCAAGCGGCGGCGGCGGCACTGCCAAGCGCCAACACTAGATGGACATTTGTGCAATGCTTGACTTGTCCTTGGTAAAAGCAGAGCTGGTGGGCAAGAAAGTTGTAGTAATGGGAGATCTGAATGCACGCCTAGCCAATCAAAGTCCTTCCTTTGAAGAGAATGCACCGATCATCAGGAGTCTAGTGTTTATCCAATGAGGACAATGCCTTTCTGCGTAGTTCGGCATTGAAGACCCGCTTTAGGGCTCTGAAACTCGCTGGTAATGGGTTATGGGAGAGTGGCGGAAGTTTTGAGCTTGCCACTATCGTGCGCGGGATGGCGGGGGATGCGCGTTACCTAGGGTCCGGACGGCAGGCCTAGGTAATCTCGCCGAAAATAGACCATGAACGTCTCGGCAACGGTACTCGTTGCGCGACGCCCACACTGTTGTGGAAGACTGACTCAAGGGCAGCGGCACCCGGCCCGTGGTCCGTAGGTCTCCCTCTTTCCACCACCATGGTCAAGTACCACTCCATTTCCGCCTGGGTAAACGTAGAGGGAATACCGCTGCCAGAGTATGGGGAAGAAGTAATCACGGCGGAAAACAAAGTAATCTGTTGGATACCCTCGGAGGCTGGCAAGGTAAGCGCTTGTTACAAGGCATACAACGCGCTGGAATACTTTTAGGAATTTATAGTCAACGTAAGACACGAGCGCGCCACGCTTGATACTGGGAGCTACTTATATGTCGATGGGAAATTAGTGTCTGGACGCTCCCTTCCCTTTGGCTCGCAAATCGACACCATCTCCATCGGATCCCTGGCAACGTCTGCCACAACGGCACGGAGCCTCATGTTTTCCAGTCTCCAACTAACGGGTACGCACCTTTATATCTTGGGACTATTACCTCCAACTTCAACGGACGTACAGACGATGATGGTCTTTTGGGATCCGCCGTTTCGAATGAGCTAGGCGAGATCAGAGTTGAACACTGGCACGTAATGCTCGGCGCACCGCTCCCCTTCACCCCCACCGCATACACAGACACCGGCATCGTCCACGAACGGTCGAAAAAGGCCGTGTCCCACCGTACACGGTACGCTTACATCATCCCGTCGCGTCGGGCGTCGACTAAACTGCTTTACCAGGTTAGGAGCGCCCAAAATCACGAGCTTGCAAACACAGAGAGGGGCTACTCGAGTAGCGCGTCTGTTGACTGTTATATTTCGGTATCGCCCGTTGGGTATTAACGTTTATCCTCCGGCTTTCTAGGAGATGTCTAACCCCCTGTTTTGTAGAAATGTTGCGCGCGAATGGGATAGCACCGCCACCATTACAACAACATTCGGGATCTAAGAAACGCGCTCGCTCGCCGGACGCCGATATTTCAGATGACGATTCGGAGGACGAATCCGCGCGTATAGCTAAGCTTGAGGTAAGCGCGCCACTTGAGATGGAGGATTCTATTGACATGCCTACAGGCTGAGCTGGAGCGATTACGGAGCGGCAAAAAGTCCAATAAAAGGGTCAAGAGGGAGCAGGAGGTAAAGCAGGAGAAGATTGTCTTGGACCCGAATGATATTGTTGATGTAACATGTGCGTTTCCTCGAGTGGCTTCCTATGGTTTTCTGACGCGTTCCATGGAACCAGGACCCTAATATGGATCTCCTGTACCGTTTCTTGTGCTTCGCTATCACCTCCAACATAACGTGGCTATACTACACTGGTATACTTCCTAGATCAATTACTAGGCCGCGTGTACTTCTAGTTCGATACGCCAGTATCAACCAGTGTGAAGACTCCTGTCTTCGGCCAGCCGATAAAATGTCACATGACCGCACCTCTTGTCAAATTTCGGTCTACTCACTAATCATCGCCAGATTTATCTCATTGTTGATGCAGAGCACTTCTTCAATAGATTTCGTTGTAAGTCAGACCAAAACATTCATTGTCTTGCTTGAGTTGCTAAGCATCGTCGTAGCTCTATGAATCCGAATACTGTTCGGTCTCAATTGTGGGTAATTAAACCCAGTACATGAAAGGTTCTAGAAATCGCTTCAAGATACTCTATTTATCAACCATGATACAGTTCAGCCTTCATTAAAGGCGCTTCAAATGGAGACAGCCCAAAGGCGCTATTCAAAGTCGTGATCTCCGTAGCAGCTTTGTGTGGAAAGTTCATTTTACCCCCATACAGCTGTGCTCGAGCCAGATCCAGGCATCTAATGCCCGCTCGCACCTCGAAGATTGTGAGATGTTTCTTCAAGTAACTAATCTCTCTTCGATGGCTTACTCGTCTTCGTCTACCTTGCAGCCGCCATTTTGCCTCTCGGGAAAGTATCCGCCAGCGCATCATAGTTTCTCTCGTAGACCTACACCGGAAGAGGATCCAGCACACAGTACTGATTATTCAACAAGGACATCATGGAACTCGGTGAATTGTGATCATCGCCGTGCTATTTATGGCCCGGCGGTACCGTAGCATGTGTATTGTAGTACGGACCGTGGTGTTTGTGGGCTGGACGCACGGAAAGATATATCTATCTAGAGATAACGTTATGAGCAAGCATAAGGTGAGCTTCATAACACATCGCGTACCTTACTAGATGGCGAGTAGGTCGTGCTTGTCAAACAGTTCTCTAAGAACCCAGCCTGTGTTGTTCAGCTTTGACGACTGTGCCGTGGATGACAGCGATAGGAGTTCTTCAGCTCGCGACCGCGGGCAGGGCGGACTGCGCACGGCGTGACGTTCGGTGTAATTACTCTGGGATGTTACTGATGCCTCAGATCAGTGTTGGGCGGGTCTGGGGCAGTTCAGGTCGCAACTCTGACCTGACCCCGGAGGCCGCAGCGGTCATGCCAGGTCAAGAAACCATCTGACCTTTGAAGGGATCAGGACACCACTGGGACACCGTACATGGCGAGTGTCGGGCGCCCCTCTTGCCTCCATCAACAGCACGGAAGTTACGCCACTGACCCCCACTGACCGTGGGTCAGCAACGCGTCGACGTCGACCGTGTCATGACCTGGTGTAAATAACAATCTCTCATGCCTACGACTGCGGACTTATTCAAACGCAGATCCAGTGTCGCTCTACTCCTTGTTTCGATTATAAACCCAATGACACGTTCGCGTCGTTCTCGCAAGGCACATTAATCTCCGCACGCGTCAAGGAACCACGAATGGTTGGCTTGCATCAGAAAGAGTGAAAATGTAGCTATCAATACCTCGAAGAAAAAAGTCTCGCCTGCAAGGGGCTTCCGTCGGACGCATGGACTCTTGTTTATCTCCTTTCATCTATTCGTGATGTTTTTTAGGTATAAAACCTTCACAACATGGACACTCACTCTTCAGTAAATCTCTTTTACTGTCGTATTCCTCGATGTTCAAGCTTTCTTCTGTCCTCGCGCTCACTGTTGCCTCCGTCATCGCTCTGGTGGCGGGTGAATCCCACACCATTTCCTTTGACAACGGGTGGGTTGTCAGACGGCTTCATTCTTTTCGAGTCTAACCTTTGTTAGCTGTGGCTATGGTACACCGACGCTCATCAGCCAGTCTGGTACCGTTCTGTCGACTGGCGGCGACTACACCTCCAGTGGACCCATCGTTGGTGCTATCGCGTACGTCCTTTAGTTCCCTCATCTATACGATTGTGTTGTCTTATGCCTGTCCTGTTCCTAGATACCTCCAGACTGGCACGTATTGCTACATATTCTGCTTATAGCGTCCTGAGTTTCTACGTCAGGCAATTGCGGTTTCAACGGCGACAGCTGCACGCTCATCGAGACTACGCTCGTGAATCCGACCACTGCTGGGTCCGGCTCGAGCACCGACATCTCACTCATTTCACCGTAAGTCTGAAATCTGAGTTGTGGCTGTGGATTAACCTGTGTGCAATGGTAGGCACGCCTTCTCGGTTACCTCCGGCTTTGGGTACGTTTCTCTGCTGTTATCTTAAAATCATACAAAGGACTCATGTTTCGTAGGTACTACAACGGCTGTGATGGGGCTGGTGCTGACTGTATGCTCTCTTTTGTCGTACCGTTTGCCTTTACTGACTCGGAAACAAGGTACCAACGCCAACTGTCCCACTGCATTCCACGTTTCCACTGATAATGGGGTCCAAGTTGCTTGTCAGACGAACGATGTATGTTCATCTTTCTGTTCTTCGAGTGATCCAAGTTTCGACTTACGAATGACTTCATAGGTGAGCTTGTCGATCACGTTCTGCAAGTAGAAGGGATATTTCGAAAGATGAAGACATATACTTATAAAGGAAGGGCGAAAGCTGACTGCTGTGTCATTGTTGTAAAAAAAGTTCGTTAATCATAAGCGAATTGACTGTTTTATACTTTCGTTGCTTTTACCGGTTGACGCGACGACGTCGGACGGTGAGTCGCGCTGTCCATGAGCAGGCTGGACTTTGAAAGGCGGGAGTCGATAGGTGCGTGCCTACTGTACATCATAGTGTGCACACCAGAGCGTTACAGAGAAGAGCTTAGGCAGTAAGTAAGTACTCCGCCGAAGATCCGGTATGTAGGAGTGCGACACGCTTGCGAGTTACCATCACGACTTTCAAACCCTGACCATGACCACCATGTCGCGTCAAAAGCGGATTCTGCGCACGCGTCCCCCAACAGTTGTATTTATGTAAAGAGTATAACTCCTTGTCCGGGGGAGCTCGATCATCAGTAAGTTTGCAGCCGCTGGTGGTGTCTGGTGGGGGTTGGTGTCTGGTGCTGCATGGTGCCAGACGTGCCAAACCATGACCAGACGGGTCATTCAGCTATGCAGCTATGACTGAGTGATTGTGCTATATGTCTGTCTGGTCTATGCTTCCTCAGGTCCTTGGTTCAATTCTTGGTCGTTACATTTTTTCCTTCCAGTCGAAGGAGACATTCTTCGTAGTAGACAGCGTGTTATCATTTTTTCATACAAGATGTATGCCATACCTTTCAGTTTCATATACTAGTGGTGACTGTCCGGACATCATAACACAAAATATAATACATTCTGTACGAATCCGACACATTAATCAGAATATGATCTCATTAGCATGATAATCTATGTACTTGTTTACATAGAAATACTTGAAGCAGTCTAAAGAATAAGCATAGTGGAAATCATCAGGTACAGGCCGGGAACCAAACTTTGGTAATAAATGTGCGCCACGATCCAGGGCTTCGAGGTGGATAACGGTGAGATATGGCTTTCGCCGCCTTCCCCAAATGTCTGGCTTCACCACCCACATACCTGTCCGTGAATCCGGATGAGCACCATATTGGTCAAACCAATGTACCAAGGCACACGGGTACTCTTTTCTGTTGTACGTGAAGGAAAAGAAGAGCATGACACGGATAACACTCATGCCCTTGAATCCCGGTTTCTCGCTATCCTGAGTGACAAACGCGCAATCCCGTCGATGATGACCGTACCACGATGGTGTTGATCGTATCCGCTCGCACTTCATCCCACGGATGCCAGAGATGTCGCTTGGAGAATAGTAGTATGCCGTGGCCGAGTGATGTACGTAGATGTTAGAAAAAAATATTGGGGCAGTCGTCAATGTCCAAGTTATCAGTAGGACCATTAAGCTGCTCGTGGAGAAAGCGGCGGGTGAGCTCGGGGAGGTTTGGCTGTTGGGTGTACACGGCGAGTGCTTCGAGATTGCGAGGGTACTTGGGTTCTAGAGCAGATGTGAGTTACAAGCATATATGGAAGAGAATTAGTGCACGAACCGCGTGTTGGCGCCATGATAACCTCAGCTATGATATGATTGTCATCCACCGGGCCCTCATCCTCGTCTCCAACGTCAAGGGA